>JAAGKR010003571.1:32500-70739 GCA_011419295.1 Clarias macrocephalus
GGATTTGGGAATTTAGGTTTGAATTTGGACACACACACACACACACACACACACACACACACACACACACACACACACACACACACATCAGGTGTGTTCCCCCAACACCTAATGTAGCCGGCGGAGTCGAAATAACACCTCTAGACCCTGTTAACAAGGTCAATGATTGACTCGGGTCGCTGGTGCTTACCCATTACACACACACAAACACACACACACCATTAGCATTAATCTTACACACGACACACACACCATCCATCCGTTCTACGCAACAGAACACTTGCAGTTACATTATGTACAATTTCACAATAAAAGTTGATGGTAAAATATATTTCATGATCCTCGCCCGGACTCAGGGCTCTGCTGCGCGTGACATCACACACATGTGACCTCCTGATTGGCTGTTTCTCCACGGAGTGATGCTGGAGAAACGGCACCCTTGCGCTTGATTGACTTGTAGATTTTGCTCATTTATACCAACACCAGACGAAACGCCGTCTGCGGGCTCTCAAACCTGACTCGAGTGTTTAGAGTAAAGCTGTATTCATCCAGAGGACCAGAGCCTTTAAATGTTCAGACTCCAGATGTCTCCAAGATTCATTTCCAGTCTCTCATTCCATCTCTGTCTCTCTCTTTCTCTCAGCAGCACGGTCCAAGACATTTTAGATGTATATTTATTCACCTGTCTTTCATACAGCAGGTGTGTTTGCAGTCAAGGGTTAGTGAGGAACACAAACTAATAAGGAGGTAATATTAACCGGGGTTAACCACCACCGTGGTCGCCAGGTTCCTCAGGTTCCTCAGGTTCCTCAGGTTCTTCCTTCCAAGGCTGTCTTCGGTTTGTCCTCACAGAGTGATTAGTAATGTCATGAGAGGTCTGCAGAGGTCTTTAATAAGAAGATCAACACTGCAAATGCTGACTCTTAATAAATAAACTTAATGTTATTGTAGAAACAGCTCATGGCTAAACGTCTGAGTAGCTGAGTTGGGAGAGCGTTTCCCTGCGATGGCTTACCCGCCCCGTGCCCTAAGTCTCCTGGGACAGGCTCCAGCCCCCCCGACTGCAGGATAACATGGTATAGACGTTGAGTGAGTGAGTGAGTGATGGCCCTCGTTCAATCCCAGGTTGTGGCATTTTGAAATACTAACTATATATTTTAGGCAGAGGGAGTGATGGCTCAGGCAGCTAAGACACTCAAGGTTGTTGATTTAAGGATCTGAGATCTGGGTTTGGGCCCCGACGTCTGTGGGTTGCCAGCCGGTCCCAAGCCTGGTTAGAAAAATGGGAGTGTTTTGTCAGGAAAGGCATCTGGCGTAAAGCCAAGGTGTGTACGGATTAGATGGGACGCTGTGGCGACCCCTTGATGGGAGCAGGCGAAAGAAAGTTTTAATGACATAATTAGGGCAGCAGTGGGTTAACCTAAGGCTGTAGGTTATTAGGTTTCTGATAGGAAGGGCGGGGGTTCGAGTCCCAGCACTACCAAGCTGCCAATGTTCCTGCCGGAAGTTTATACTATACTCAAAAAACAAACAAACAAACAAACAAACAAACAAACAAACAAACAACAGTGATGTGAAGCTCCACTATCACTCAAAACACAACTTGTTTGAGCAAACATATCTGCAGGTCAGGGCTGAACTGAGAGCCTGGTATGACAGAGCAAACGTTTCATTTTTTCCCCCTTTTTTTTCTTTTTTTCTTTTTATTCACTGACCAGCAGCGTAAAAATGAACATTCACTAAAGATTGCTGTTTGTATTCCGTAAAGATACAAGCAAATATACACGGCCATCGAAGATCAGACTGTTGGCACGTTTACCGTAGTTACTGAACACTGACAATAAACATTATTATTGAAATTCTATGGAATTGTTAAATTTCAATAATATTTATTGTCAGATTTCAGTAATCTGTGACTCAGCCGAGATCTGAATCCTAACTCGAACATGAAACCTCGGCTCGACGAAACTTCATCACCAGACATTCTGACATTTTATTTCAGCGCCGCTGCACTACAGTGTCTCAGCTTTACCGAGGTGTGACTCTTCAGTTCGCCAGCAGGGGTCGCGCTACTGTAAATACCTCCAGAGAGAGAGAGAGAGAGAGATGCAGGAGGGTGATGTAGGTTAGAGAGCTGAGCTCAAATTAGACACCCGCTCCACTTCTCCGTGACACCGTTACATCCTTAAAGTCTCAAGCTCTTTTATTTTGTTAAAAAAAAACACTATGTTTTCTTTGTAGAAGAAAAATACAATCAATAATAAAAAATAAAAAAAAACCCAGAGGCATGGGCAGGGGCGCGCGTGTCACGTGACTCCCTATTCATTAGCATCAATTTGCAGAAGAACACGCGCGCATCAGGGATGATCACACACCGAGGGCGCGCGCGGGCGCGATTGCGCGCGCGCACGCGCCTATTAATATTAATATTAATCTCTCCCGGATCATGCGGTGTGTGTGTGTGTGTGTTTGTGTGTGTGTGTATGTGTAGGGATTCGGTGACCCCCCCCCCCCACCCCACCGCCCCCCTCCCCCTCCCTGCTGCAGCACCATAAATTCAAGCAATAGACACACGCGCACACACAAAGTCGCGTGCGCGCGCCCGCGCGCACGCACACACACACACACACACGCACGCGCGCGCGAATCCACGCACGGATTACAACCTCTCCAGAGTGCGTCCGTCCGCGCGCGCATCACATCACAGCACATCACATCACATCACATCTGCACATCTGGCCGGATGTTTACGTAACGCCGCCGTCGCCCCGGACAGGGAGGGGGGTCAGGAAGCGGACGAGGCACAAAAACGACGTTTTATTATTATTATTATTATTTATTATTATTATTTATTCAGTTTCCTTTGCACTGATGTCCCTTTAACCTGGAGGCGCACGCGACGTCCGGCTCGCCCCGCCTACAGGATTTACACTCATGCGTTCTCAGGTCCACATGTAGCTCATCCACAACGCATTTGTATTATTTTTATTATCGTTAGAGGTGAGTGTGTGTGTGTGTGTGTGTGTGTGTGTGTGTGTGTGTGTGTTTTGCCCCTGTGATGGAGCGCGCGGCGGGTGGAGAGGCACTAACGGCGCCTTGGTGCTGACCGAGGATGCTCTGGATGTAGAGGACGCGCTCCTGTGTGTGTGTGTGTGTGTGTGTAAATAAAATATGGGGAAAGATCAGGAACTCTTGCAGGCGGTGAAGACTGAGGACCTGCTCACGGCGCAGCGGCTACTGCAGAGACCCAAACAGGGCAAATCCAGTGAGTGATCCACACACACACACACACACACACACACACACACGCCCATCGGTACAGGCCATGGTGCACGCATGTGCGTTTACAGCAGTGTTTAATTAAATAGTCACGTGCAGCCTGGCAGTCACAGAGCATCAAACATGAAACAGAAAAAAAAAATCTGTTGAAATTAGAATTTGCTTTTTGACTGTTGAATTGTAGCTCGAGGTGTTGCAACACCTGTCAATCAAAACATCAAAGAGTTAAATAAGTGTTGAATTGCCTTGAGCGGAAGAACATTCTTACCTGCTGTGTTGGATTTAGTGTTGGATTAACTTCATATCAGACAATTCAACACTGTAAATGTAATTCAACACTGTATACACAATTTACACGAATAGTGTTGAATCATCTTAAACAGTGTTGTAGTTGGTTGTACAGTGTTTGAGTTAGCACTTTCAGTGTTGGATTTAGATGCGTAGCATGGAATTAGCACATTAGAGTGTTGGGATCGTGTTGAGTCAGATCTTACAGCGCTGAATAAAACTAGCCACTGGTCAGTTGAGATGTACTGTACAGTGTTGAGCTACATCATTAGACTGTTGTCTTTCCTCCAAATCTCTTATGGTGTTTAATTTGCTGAATTGTACTTTAAATGTATGAGCCCTTAAAGTGTTAATATACTTTAAACAGTGTTTAATTTAGAGTTACCTGATTAAAATAGCCCATAAAATTGTTGTTGCATTAAGCTCTTACAGTTTTGATTGCAAAACATCAAAGAGTTAACTAAGTGTTGCATTCTCACCTGCTTTGTTGGATTTTGCTTGCTAGTGTTCAATTTCCCACATTATCGACTTACCCTTAACAGTGTTGAATTAACTTTTATATGAGCTGATTCAACACTGTAAGAAATTCAACACTGTAAATGTATACAGTATCTGTATGTACCATGTTGAATTTGGATGTACAGTGTTCAAGTTAGCTCTTACAGTGTTGAACCTTCATTAACAGTATTGGATTTAGATGTGTATTGTTGAATTAGCAGGCGGCACAGTGGTGTAGTGGTTAGCAGTGTCGCCTTGCACCATTGGTGGGTTTCCACAGATTAGGCTTATTGATCTTCTCAAATTGCCCATACTCGAACTTGTGCCCATACACATACTTGTGTGTGTGTGTGTGTGTGTGTGTGTGTGTGTGTGTGTGTGTGTGTGCCTCCTGATGGATTGGTAGCCTGTCCAGGATCTACCCCGCCTTGTGCCCTAAGTTTCCCGGGATAGGCTCCAGGCCTAACTTTTATATGAGCTAATTCACCACTGTAGGAATTCAACACTGTAACTGTAATTCAACAACGTATACAATATTTACAAGCACAAAGTTGTTTCTGGATGTACAGTGTTTGATTTTGCTCTTACAGTATTGAAGCAGCATTAACAGTGTTGGATTTAGATGTGTAGCATTGAATTAGAACCTTAGAGTGTTGGAATGAAGGCAGCACGGTGGCTTAGTGGTTACCTTGCACCTCCAAGGTCCGGGATCGATCCCTGGCCAGGTTCGATTCCCGCGTCTGTGTGCATGGAGTTTGCATGTTCTCGCCGTGCTGGGTGGATTTTCTCTCGCAGCCATGCAGAGTCGGCTAATTGCTGTTCCCAAAATTGCACGGAGTGTGTCTGTGTGTGTGTGTGTGTGTGCCTGTTTGTGTTCTGCGATGGATTGGCACCCTGTCTAGGGTTTACCCTCCCTCTAAATATCTTAAGATAGGCTGCAGGCCTCCTGTGGCCCTGTTTACAGAAATAAGTGAAATGAGTGTTGGGATCATGTCGAGTTAGCTCATACAGTGTTTAATTTAGATGTACATTCCTGTATAATTTAATGTTAAAATAGTTTCTTATAAAATCCATATACCTTCAACAGTGTCGAATTTAGAGTTCCATCACTGAAGTAGCCCTTTAAAATTTTTTATTTTTATTTTTACAGTGTTGAATTAGATGTAAAGGTAATTAAACAGTGTGTATCATATGTACATGTACAGTATTATGCAGTGCAGAATAATATTAAACAGTGTTGTATTGATGTGCAGTGTTGTGCAGTGTTGATTTGGCAATTGGTTAATTTGTAAATTAGCTCTTAGCTCTTAAGTAGCCTTTACAGTGTTGTGTCATCTTTAACAATGCTTAAATGTAAATTCATCGTCATTTAGTGTGTTGAATTTCTTACAGTTTTGAATAAGGTTTTACAGTGGCTGAATTTTACAGTGTTCAGTTATAATTTCCAGTGTTGAATTTAAAAGTAAGTGTGTGATTAGCTCTTTAAAGCTCAAATTAGCTTTTATAATGTTGAATTTAGAAGTACATTGTTAAATTAGGTCTTGCGAATTTCTTTTAAGTTAACCATGTTACATTAGCATTAATGGTGTTGAATTAACTTGAGCAGTGTTGGATTCAGAATCACAGTGTTTAATTTACTTCTATGAGCGTAAAACCTGCGCCAAGACAGGAACAGCCGAAAGTGTTGAAACTTACAGTGTTGAATTACAACAATGCGGTCAAATGTACAGTGTTGAATTAGCCCTCACTTTGGTCAATTCTCTACAGTGCTGAATTTGCACTTTCAGTGTTGAATTACCTCCTCAATGTTACATTCTTACAGTCCTGAATATTATCCTACAGTACTGAATTAGCATTAATGGTGTTGAATTACTTTAAACAGTGTTGGGTTTATAATCATAGTGTTTAATTTTGTTGTTGAGTGTTTTGCGTTGTATTTTTCCTTACAGAGTTTAATTACTGTAGCGCTTACAGTGCTATCATTTACAGAATAGCGTTAGCAGCTAATCAGAACATTAAAGCTTTAAGAATTTAATTCCATCTTACAGTGCTGTTTCTCTCCGTGCTTGGTGGGTTTCCTCCCACAGTCCAAAGACATTTAACCTAATATATATATTGGAACCTTGGATTGCGAGCATAATTCATTATGGAAGTGGGCTCATATATCAAAACACTTGAAAATCAAAGAAATAAGAAATAATGGAAACTCTAATTATTTGTTCCACAGCCCAAAAAAATGAAATACATAAAAATAATTAATACAAAATATAAAGTAAAAATAAAACAAATTAACCTGCACTTTACCTTTGAAAAAAGTAAAAATAAATCCAGACAAATAAGTGTTTCTGTTAGTGTTTGTGCGCGCAGGTGCTGTGTAAGTATATGTTTGTGTGTGTGTGTATGTGTGTGTGTGTGTGAAGCTAAAGTAAGGGGAGAGGAGGAATGAGCCCCTCCCTTCTTCCACTTCTCATCTTACACAGTAACTCTACCTCCTCTCTTATTTGAGTTTCACACACACACACACACGCACACACGCACACACACCTCTCTCTCTCTCTGTGTCAGCCTGCCATGCATTTTGTGTGCGTGCTTGTCATTGGACAGCGTGCTCCTTCCCCCCCTCCTCTCGCCTTCACACACACACACACACACACACACACACACACACACACACACACACACACACACACACACTCTTAACAGAAACACTGCTTTATCTGGAAAAATAACAAGGGACATTGCTAGCGACACTCGATTGAGCGCAGACTAACTGAATCACTGTTGTAAAGTAAAAATAAAACAAATTAACCAGCACTTTACCATTGAATAGAATCGCGACAGAGCAGTGTTTCTGTGTACAGCAGAGTGTGTGTGTGTGTGTGTGTGTGTGTGAAGGTGAGAAGAGGCGGGAAGTCCAATGACGTGCACACACAGAAGAGAGAGAAAATGGATCTTTAATCTCTCTAATAAGACTTGCGCACACGCACATGGTCAGAGTGTTATAGTAAACAGTACACGCATGCACGGATATTGATTATACCAGTGAGAGACGAACACTAAGACCCAGCAGGGGAGACGATTACCCACAATTCCGCATCGCAAGAGAGAGAAAAACCATTGGCTCACTTGTGATCATGTGATGCTTGGTGGGTCAAAACAAGAAGCACATGCGTGATACATGATACTCGGTACTCGTAAACCAAGACGTGTTCGTTTTTCAAGTGAAAATTTATTACAAATATTTGCTCGTCTACCGAAACATTTGCACTCGCAATCCAAGGTTCCACTGTATTCATTTTTAACCTTATATAACCTTATATTATATATTTAAATATATTTAACCCCATATTTTTTCCTATAGTGTTACACTTAGACGTATGGTGCTGAATAATTTCTTGTGATTCCGGGTTTATTATTAGAGTGTTCAGTTAGCTTGTTACGGTGTTCATTCGTTCCTACAATGTCCATCCAATTAAATGTCCACAATGTCCAGTTGTATCTGAGTGTTGAATCATTAACAACTTTCAGTTCAGGGTGTCATGGTGGTGTAGTGGTTAGCACTGTCGCCTTGCACCTCCAGGGTCTGGGTTCGAACATCTTACAGTACTGCATTAGTTCTTTTCAATCATACAGTACCGGCTCAGTTCTTTCAGTGTTTATTTTAATTTTTACATCACTGAGTCACTTTTCCACTTAGATTTTTTCATTTTTATACCTACACCCATGAATGAACACATGCAGCGATGTCTGATGTCACTCAAACATCAAATTAAACACCTCTAAGGTTAAATGAACAGCTACAGTCATGAATTAACATTTACATTTAGGTTGATCACTGCAGCTTTCAAATATTAGCTTTAGTAGACATGTCCAGTGACTTTGTCAAGGGTTTATACTTGCTTTACACTGCTTGTGTGATTGAGAAACAGAATGAATTCAACACTCTACGAATATGTTCAATACCAGTAGAAATGGTAGGGGGGTGTCACAGACTAAACACCATCAGTGCAGTCACTTACTGTACAATCGATAAGAAGTGACTGCATGGACGGTGTTTAGTCTGTGACACCCTAGTCGGTGATGATACTGTGTGTTGGTCCAGATGATAAGCTAGAGATGGATGGGGCAGCAGGAAGTGGATTATGGGTAAGAAGGCACCAGATGTCCATTGTAATGATGTGTTTGAACTGTATGAGGGAGGAAAGAGAGAGAGAGAGAGAGAGCGGGGGTGGGGGAGGGGGTTCTTCATTTGACGTCACTACAAAATTGACTCTCATTTTTTTATTTTCTTTATGTAGTTATATTTATTAATACACACTGTTCACACAGATTACATAAATGAGCCCAGAAGCAAGAACATGCACACACACACACACACACACACACAACACACACACACACACACACACAAGTCTATAATTGAAATACAATTACCACCTCCAGTGCCGGGTAGCATCCCAGGTGGTAAAGGAAATTGCTTCCTGCCATGGAAGGAGGAGTCTCTAGAAATGGAAGCAGGACATTCTGTGGGTGACTGTATGTGTGTGTGTGTGTGTGTGTGTGTGTGTGTGTGTGTGTGGCAGTGACAGCCCTGCGTAAAAGGCTCATCGCTGACACATGACAAATCGGTGTCACCTTGAGCATCTTAAAAGATCAGACATGATTAGTAAACAAAAGAGGACGAGTGGAATTAGTTGAAAATCACTTAAGCAGCAAAAGTCAGTCTTCGCTCTAGGGGAAGGGATGTGTGTCATTCTCTGTAAAACTGTACGTGACTATTGATTAACGTCATGGAAGGAGTCTCCAGGGGCAGTGCTCTGTAACATGCCAAGCTGTTATAAACTCTTAGCCGTCGGAGCTAGCACGGTCTCGCAAGTGATCGCCCAAACAGAGACTCGAACCTTGGATTCGAAACTCTGATGCTCTACCGACTGGTCTACCCGGGCACTCTGAGAACTGAGAGCGATGAGAACGCTAGTGATCATATTGGCAAAAAAGGAATAAACCATTTTATTACAGTGATGAGCTTCTATATGAAAATAATCTACGACAAGGTGCTGTGACAAAGTTATGAGTTATGGTTAGCACGCTTCATTTCTCATTGCTTTATTGTTGCTGATGTGGATCTCAAGTGCACAGTTTTTGCTCTCTGTTTACACATTAATTCAGAAATATTGATTCTCTTTCTTATATAATGTCAGTGATGCCTTTTAACCAGCTCCTAATGGTATTTTGAATTAGTTTGACCATTAGTTCATTATCGGTTTCATGCTTGTGTCGTCCTTGCTTCCGCGAGAGCTTAACATCCATCCCTGTGGACCTTCCCAAGTCTAACGTCTCATATTATTGAACTAATTTAAATGCCACTCTGGACGCTCGCACGCCTGGGGTCATTTCGTTTTTTATGGCTTTTAACTCTGATTTCACGCTTTCTCCAGTTACTCCATTCAAGCCAAATGAGCGAAAGCAGGTTACATTTCCGGTTGTAATTGAATCACAACCATAATTAGTACATCCAATTATTACAACTGCTCATTCCTAATTAACGTTATTACTCCATTTTCTTTTCTGATCGTTACAGAGTATTCACTGTCATCTGTCTAGGAGACTGTTTATCTGCGTAGATAAACAGCAGAACCTGTGGACAGGAAAATAATTGAATAAATGATTGGAGAACACATGAGTGAAGGAATTAATACACAGTTGAATCTGGGTTCATTAATAGCAATTGTTAAGACTTTCAATCAAAACTAGTAAACGAATGCTGGACTGGACCTGCTGGACTGGAAGCTCTGCCCATTCCCTTCATCACTCATTTGTAATCACTTGCCTGTCCAGGGGTGGAACATTAGAGCTCCTGAAGCTCCTTGGCGTGTTTGAAGAAGGAAATATGGGCAGGTGTATGAATTTGCGTGCTTGTAACAAGGACCACATTATGATGGCTAGATGACTGGGTCAGAGCATTTCCATCCTGTAGTGGTCATGACCTATCAAAAGTGCAGACAACGAGGTCACAGGCTGTCAAAGCTCATTGATGCGTGTGGGAAGCGCAGAGTAACTATAGCTCAAACTGCTGAAAATGTTTATGCTGCCTCTGATAGAAAGGAGTCAGAAGAGACAGCACATGGCAGTTTGTTGTGTACGGGGCTGTGTAGCGGCAGCAGGGTGGCCATGCCAGGGTTTCCACCACCTAAAGCTTCTACAATGGGGACAGGAGCATCAGAACTGGTCCACGGAGCAATGGAAGAAGTTAGCCTGGTCTGATGAATCATGTTTTCTTTTACTTCATGTGGAGGGCCGTGTGAGTGTGTGTCTGTGCTGTGGAATAGGTGGCAACATAATGCACTATGGGAAGAAGGCAAGATTGCCGAGACAGTGTGATGCGCTGGGCAACGTTCTGCTGGGAAACCTTGAGTCCTGCAATTCATGTGGATGTTATTTTAAAATTATAACCTACCTAAACCTTGTTGCTGACCACGTTACACCCTTACATGGAAATGTATGTCCCTGACAGCAGTGGCCTCTTTCAGCAGGATAATGCTCCATGCACTATCACACGGCAAAAAATGGTTTGAGGAACACAACAAAAAGTTGGAGGTGTTGACTCGGCCTCCAAATTCTCCAGATCCCGATCCAATTGAGCATCTGTGGGATGTGCTGGAGAAACAAGTCTGATTCATGGAGGCTCCACCTCACACCTTCAGAGGTCTAGTGGAGTCCAGGCCTCAACGGGTCACAGCGGTTTTGGTAGGACAAGGAAAGCAATATTACGTCGATGGTTTTAACAGCATGATCGATCGGTGTATAGCGGCGGATCTGGAATGAATAGTTCGAGTCGTGACAGCAGAAATGTCTGGTCTCCGTCTTCGTCCAGCTGGTTTGCTTGCGTGGACTAAAATTTAATTTAAAATCAAAAGAAATAACTAAAGCTAAACATTTTAATCTTCTGCACCTTTAAACATTGTAGCGTTTCCCTCGTGACACGACTCTTTTATTCCATTTTGAGAGCTCTGAGGAGAAAA
Source organism: Clarias macrocephalus (assembly GCA_011419295.1). Classification (NCBI taxonomy): domain Eukaryota; kingdom Metazoa; phylum Chordata; class Actinopteri; order Siluriformes; family Clariidae; genus Clarias; species Clarias macrocephalus. The sequence goes on from JAAGKR010003571.1 coordinate 43,588, forward strand.
AGAACAGGTTTTTTTCCCAGGACAGGCTTTTACTGTTCTTAATGCGAATTTCCCCTCATCAGCATGTATCTGTTTGTCCGAGTGCATCCTCTCAGGGCCTGTGCACAGTGTGTGTGTGTGTGTCTGTGTGTGTGTGTGTGTGTGTGTGTGTTTGTGCTTAGTCTACAGAGTGAGCTGGACATTCCGGAGCAATGCGAAAAAAATATATGTCAGAACACATCAACTCGACAAGCCATGAAACATCAATGCACCAGAGGAACACCACCTGGTTTACTGAGGGGAACTTAGACCGAAACAGAATAGATTTATTTATTAAATAATAATAATAATAATAATAATAATAATAATAATTATGGGTTTTAGATCAGCTAGAAAATTTTACATTTTAAGATTAAAAAACTACAATTATTTTGTATTTTATACAAGAAAAAAATAGCATTTTATTCATTTTAATCCAATTTGAACCCGGCCTGCTAATGCTGGGATAAACAAAGAAAATAAATCAACTGTGCAGTTTGCGTTTGACATTTGGACTAAACAAGCAACAAATTAGTAACATAAAAGTAGATTTTATCAGATCTGATCGAGAATTTTTGACAAAAGTTTGATATTAACAATAATCCCAATAAAAAAAGTAGATATGCACGTGTAGTGTTTGTAACAAGACGGTAACTAATTTGTAGTTTGTAGGCATGTGCAAGAATGTGAATTAGGTCAACATCCTAAAAGTTTACATTACAGTTACATAGCTAAACATGCTACATGTGTTCATTACAGTTACATAGCTAAACATGCTACATGTGTTCATTACAGTTACATAGCTAAACATGCTAAATGTATTTATTATTGTTAGCTAGCTAAACATGCTAAATGTGTTTATTATAGTTAGCTAGCTAAACATGCTAAATGTGTTCATTATAGTTAGCTAGCTAAACATGCTAAATGTGTTTATTATAGTTAGCTAGCTAAACATGCTACATGTGTTCATTACAGTTAGCTAGCAAAACATGCTAAATGTGTTCATTACAGTTAGCTAGCAAAACATGCTAAATGTGTTCATTATAGTTAGCTAGCTAAACATGCTAAATGTGTTCATTATAGTTAGCTAGCTAAACATGCTAAATGTGTTCATTATAGCTAAACATGCTAAATGTGTTTATTATAGTTAGCTAGCTAAACATGCTAAATGTGTTCATTACAGTTAGCTAGCAAAACATGCTAAATGTGTTCATTATAGTTAGCTAGCAAAACATGCTAAATGTGTTCATTATAGTTAGCTAGCTAAACATGCTAAATGTGTTCATTATAGTTAGCTAGCAAAACATGCTAAATGTGTTCATTATAGTTAGCTAGCTAAACATGCTAAATGTGTTCATTATAGTTAGCTGTAAACATGCTAAATGTGTTCATTATAGTTAGCTAGCTAAACATGCTAAATGTGTTCATTACAATTAGTCAAGTAAACCTGCAAAACTTGTTCATTGTAGCTAGCCAAAACATGCTTAGTACATTAATTACAATTAGCTAAGTAAATATCTTAAAGTCATTTTTTTTATAGTTAGCTAGCTAAACATGCTAAATGTGTTCCTTAGAGACAGCTCCTCACTGAGAATGTGACCCATGATGTTTAGCATTATCTAGCTAGTTTCATATCTTAGGTTTTTTAAAACAATATCAAATAGGGAGTAAAACGAACACGCATGCTACATGTGCTCAAGTCTTATGTAGCAAGCTGACTTTATTAATGTGAGAGTTAAACTGTTCTTCTTTGAGAAGATTTACTTTAGTTAAAGGTTAAATATCTCGCGCGTGTTGTCTCGACCTAGGGTGCCCATGCTTGTTCCTCACATGCGTGTGCTGAAGTGTGTGACGTTGACGTGAGTGATGTAACTGTGTGAGAGATACGAGCCGAGGAACCGGCTCAGCGCATCTACATTGTCACACACTCGACATGAAATCGACACGTGCGTCACATATGAGGTCAGACAAGTGGAAAAGGTGATGGTTGTGCTCCATTCTCCCCCCCTCTCTCTCTCTCACTCACACACACACACACACACACACACACACACACACACACACACACACACACGACTCTCTCTTGCTTTCCCCCGAGGCTATTGCTATTCTAACTAGACCATCATTAAATGGAAAGAGAGAGAGCGATAGATAAATAGATAGAGAGAGACAGAGAGTGTGTGTGTTTGTGTTTGTGTGTGTGTGTGTGCGCGCATGCGTGTAAATAAATAAATAAAATTATTGTGAAATTAAGATGGTCAAATAGTTATGATTAAAATATAAGCTGTAAACAGAAGTATGATAACTTTTTTTTAAAAATCATTAAAAAGTAAAATGTTGAATTTTATCACATCTGTAATTGTTTGTTTATTTGTTTGTTTGAAACGTGTCCCAGCTGAAACAAACAAAAATCAGAAAATCATGCAAGTTTAATCTACACTCTAAAAGGATGACTTTCTGTATGATTTTTTTTTTATTTTATTTTGTAAAAAATATATTTCATTTTCTCTGATGAAGCTGGTAAAAAAAGGAACAAACGTTTCTGTTTAATGAAAAAGAAAGAATAATAAATAACTAAAACTGATAAATAAAATAAATGAAATTAAAATGACAGAATAAAGAAGAGATGTAAACAGGTAGATGGATAGACAGATAGACAGACAGATAATAAATGCAATGACAAATGTAAAACAGAAATAAAGAGAAATGAAAGAGATAAGAAAATAAAAAAGAAAACAGCAAAGTATAAGAAATATGAAAAAGAAAAAAGAAAGGTAAAAGATATTAACAATTAAATAAGACTAAAGCAAAATAAAATGAACAAAAACTAAAATTTATTATCTGATATATAAAAAATTTAAAAGGCTATAAAAAAAAGCCAAGAAAGAAAGAAAGAAAATAAAAAGCAAAGAGAAAAATAAATAAATAACAAGGAAGGAAGAATCTAATAAAGTAAAGAAAGATTAAATAAAAAAGCAAAAAATATAAAGAACAAAAAAAGAAATGATAAAAATATATGAAAAATGGAAAAATTATTTATAAAAAGAATCTTAAGAATAAATGTGGGAAAAATAAGGAGAATGATTGAAAGGTAATAAAGAAAGAAGTCAAAAACAGAAGCATTGATAAAGAACTGAAATAACAAAAACTGAAATAAAAGATCTGTAGTGGAGCAGGAGCGGAGTGAGGACGTGTGAAGATGAATCAGAGAACAAGACGTCCACGTCCAGAGCGTGTCCACCTCACACACCGCAGGTTATTACACGTATAAAGGAAAGAGCTGACGAGAGAGAGAGAGGTGTGTGTGTGTGTGTGTGTGTGTGTGTGTGTGTGTGTGTGTGTGTGTGTGTGTGAGAGAGAGAGAGATTACAGCGCTTGTCCCAGATTGTTCCACAGAAGAGAGATTAAACGTCTCTTTAGATAAAAACAGAAGCAGGACACTGCTGAGTGCTGAGTTCTGGATTCTGATTGGTCGGGAGTAACAGCAGCGCAGGTATGTATTAACGCACTTGTTAAAATACCTTAGTGTTTCCATAGTAACGGACCATTCTCTGCGACTTAGGAGATGTTTATTACCAATTTAAGGAAGGAGTCTCCAGTGTCGGCGCTTTGTTACGGTAACAGAGAGGGAGCAACCGGCGTCCCGGTCACTGTTGCTATGGAAACGGCAACACAGTTATAGGAAGTGAATTATCCTCAGTTCGGAATCCTGAACATGGTTCATCATCTTCATCATTATCATCATCATTGTGATGAAGGTCAAGGTTTCCATGGAAACTACCTCCTGAGATTATGTAGTGATAGAGATTTGAATAATTTATCACGTCCGACTGTTTTCCAAACACCTCACGCTGAGTGTGCATGTGTTCTCGTGTGTGTGTGTGTGTGTGTGTGTGTGTGTATAAACATTCCTTTCTATAACATACAACTGGCTCCGCCTCCTTTGTGTCACCATAGAGATGCAGTGCTTTGTGTTAAACGTTTATTATTCATCAAGTGTTTAAAGCTACCTCGTGTGTGTGTGTGTGTGTGTGTGTGTGTGTGTGTGTGTGTGTGTGTGTGTGAAACATAAATCATTTTGCAGCTCACTCTATGTGTAGGAGTAAAATTAATGTAAAATATCTTTTAATAAGAATATTTTGCTTGTTTTTTGAGCAAATAAAAAAAAACACCTCATAATTTGCTAACGAATGTTAATTAGTTTGAAATTAATTAATCTAAAATCACAGAGTGTGAGAAAGATTCACTCATTTATACACACAGACTGCTCATGTATATGTTAATTGTAATGAAAGCATTATAAGCATGCACACACACACACACACACACACACACACACACACATGTACACACACACACACACACACAATACACACACACACACACACACATGTACACACACACACACACACACACATGTACACACACATGCCCTCCCTCTCGTTTCCAGTCTCACACTCCCTCTGAGAAAGCTGCCATCTGGACCACTGTCATTTTACACACACACACACACACACACACACACACACACACACACTGCAAATCTGGCATGCTGTGCTCACATCTGGAGTCTAGAACGATGGGTAACGGAATCTGATTCTTAGATATAAAATACATTTCTGTTATGGATCATCAGGTTTTTTTTTACTCCAGCAGAACCGTTACGTGTGTGTGTGTATGTGTGTGTGTGTGTGTGTGTGGGGGGCTAATAGCTAGCAGTGGTAGATGTTCTGCACATCTGTAATTACTAGCGAGCTCGACCTGCGGCTTTAGGATCCCCCGCGGTGAAATTTCATCAACACTTTTCCAAGCGCTAGCGTTTTTATTTCCAATACGCGAAACACAATGGAATAACTAATGAGTAATAAAGAGGGAAATTCTGTTGAAGTTATGAGAGCTTTATTGCGTCCTGTTTTGTTTTTCGTTCCCAGGACCAAAATTGTAGCGGGATAATAAATAGACAGTTAGACGAAGAACGTCTGTGTGTTTTTAAGATGCTGATTGTGTTTTTTTATTGATTACGTTTATGTATAACATAAACTTGCCACATTATAGTTGTTGTTGAAATAAAGTTTGTAGTAGCAACGTGCAGTTATATTACATTTCTAGTCAGATGGATGTTCAGTTTTACATGGAGGAAGTTCCTCGTGTTCAGAAACGTTCCACATTTAGACTGGGACAATATTTTTATAAATGTACTTTTGGTTGTGTTTCTGCTGGAAGTTACTGTTGCACACCGTACAATTTTTATGATTTTATTCGTTAACTGATTGTTTATGTTGACACTGAGATACTTGCAAAATCACAATTGTTTGTATGTTATGGCCCTTTTATTTGCCAATTTTGATTTGTTGGTTAAAAAAAATAATGGCGTTTTTTTTCGCGTACATTGGCGCACACACACTTTTATAAAGGAAATGTGTAGGAGAATAAGCCAACCGCGCTACGACTGATTTATAATTAGCAATAATATTATCATAAGAAAATACTAATCTTATGTTTTAGTTACAAAGCCTTTTGTTTCTCTTTTTGTCATTCAGAGCTTCTGGGTTCGGCCAAACGGATCAACGTCAATTTCCAGGACACAGATGGGTAAGCATTTTTTTGTTTGTTTTTTTGTTTGTAAGTTGGGTGTTTACAAGTTTGTTTACACACAAACAGGTAAAGAAAAAAACAATGTGACATATTCATTTCTTGATTTGATTTGGAACAAGTCTCTAGAGCAGCGCTTCAATGCTCCTTTGCATCTCTTCATCAAAGCATTCACCAGAACTTGCACAGAGGGGGCGGAGTCACTCGGGACCAGAAACCACGCCCATCAGTTGTTGAATGAATGTTTTGTTACAGTATTAAAAAACACTGGATGAAATCAAAATACGCCAGCTGTGATGCTTTTCCTTTAATTTATGACACATTATTAAGTAAGTATGAGCTGCTACAATGCTGAAATCAAACACGACAACCTTTAAAAGGTTATTAATATTAACTGTCAAACTTTAAAGTTTTTCAAAAGAAAAATTCCTCTGCATGTTTTATTTTATTTTATTGTTAACATGTTTGATAAGCTGATGTGCATGAAATCTCTTTTCATCTAAGAAAAAATAAAACATGCAAATAGAGTTACTCTTATACGAATGTTTAATGTGGCAAGGGTTCAATACACAGTCTCTGGAAGCATCACACTTGAGTTATATTTATTTCTTTTTCTCTGTTGCAAAGACATTTAAATAAACCAAAGATACTAATTTGTGATCTGAACAGACCTGCGTGTCCAAGCTTGTAGCCGAGCTCATCATCAGCGGCCTGTATTAAATAAAAAGTGTGAGATAATGAAGTGGGCAACACACGTTCATGTTGAATGCTGATGTGAAAATTACATTTCCTCCTTGAGAATTGGACGTGCTCAGTAAACGCTTAGTGCACTGTCGCTTTCATTATAATACCAAGTGTGAACAATTTTGTCAGGAATGAAAAGGTACGATGCAAGAGCAGACCTTCCTTCATTTACCCAAACCAGAAAAACAGAGCTGGAACCATGCCGAAAAATAACACACAGCATTAGCAGGCACGGGTAGATAAGCAAGAAACTAAACAGAGCCCCAGCGTTTCCAAATAAATCTCAGTGTAACGACTGACCACAATGAACCTGAAAAAAAGACAAAACCTCAAAAAACACAAAAGCTTAAAAAAAAGAGTAAACAGGAAACAGCTAAACAGAAGCAGGATGTGAATAAAAGTGACAAATAGAATTCTGGGAAGCAACTGAAATGGTGCACAGAACCTAGAGTGATACCTGGACATTACAGGATAAACAGCCTGTCCACCATCCAGTGTCGGCTCCTCTGACGAGGCTGTGATAATGTGGAGGTCAGCAAGAGGCTTGTTGGCTGGAACTGGGCATAAGAGCCAGACTGGAACTGGGCGTAAGAGCCAGACTGGAACTGGGCGTAAGAGCCAGACTGGAACTGGGCGTAAGAGCCAGACTGGAACTGGGCGTAAGAGCCAGACTGGAACTGGGCGTAAGAGCCAGACTGGAACTGGGCGTAAGAGCCAGACTGGAACTGGGCGTAAGAGCCAGCCTGGAACTGGGCGTAAGAGCCAGCCTGGAACTGGGCGTGGGAGCCAGACTGGAACTGGGCGTAAGAGCCAGACTGGAACTGGGCGTAAGAGCCAGACTGGAACTGGGCGTGGGAGCCAGACTGGAACTGGGCGTGGGAGCCAGACTGGAACTGGGCGTGGGAGCCAGTCTGGAACTGGGCGTGGGAGCCAGACTGGAACTGGGCATGGGAGCCAGACTGGAACTGGGCGTAAGAGCCCAGTGGTGTGTTGCCACTTGACCTAATGCTTGGACTTTGTTTGGGCCCCAGACTGGGACTTAACTAGAGCTACTGTAGGACTTGAAACAGGAGAGACCACCTTTGAGTGGAGCTGGGGGTGGAAAGGCTCTAGTGTGGGTTTGACTGGGTCAGGGAGTCTTCAAGGTCACCTGGTGTGGTGAGCATTTTTTACATTTACAGCATTTGGCAGATTCCCTTATCCAGAACAACTTATACCTCATCTAATTGTAAATTAGCAGTGGGAGGGTTAAGGTCTTTCTCAAGTTTTGTCAGTTTTCTAACCAGGAGGTAGAGCAAGCATGATGTTAGAGACATTGCAGGGTTTGGTTGGTAACGTGGTCAGATAAAGCAGGGCATGACTCCTACGAGGCATGGGAGGCCACCTCACTGATCTCTGCAGAGTGCTGGGCTGTGGAGGTCGGCAGGTTGTGCCAAGCAGGGAGCAAGACTTAAAACAAAGCTCTAAACCACCTGGAGTTCTATTGTGCCTGCTGACCCACCATCTGACACAATGGGAATAGACCTCTTTTAGTCAGAATTGTTAAGTTTTATGATAAATGAAACTGTCCTCCACACTTTCTGGCTGAGCTGGATCTGACTGATCTGAGCGAGATCTTTGTTTATTATCAGTAAAGAGAGCATATTTAAGCTTTAGACCAGGTGCCCTGTGTACATCAAAAGAAGCAGACAGTAACATGTGAGTCATAGAGAGACCTGGAGACAGACAGATGATGGGAAATGCATTTTCACATTCTGGTTAAACAAAAGGGTTCCAGCAGACATGAGCTGTTTGGTGTGTACTCATCTGGATACGAGCTATAGGAAGTGTTACCACACTGAGGGGGTTGTTTTATGGGCATTCAGTCATGGGAATCTTCTCATCAAATTATAAAACCTCACATCCTCCCACTCCCCAAAAGTTTCCTAGGGAGGCGCATAGCTTTTAGCTTGTAGCCCATTTTTTAAGAGTCTGACAAACTTTGAGGTTATTTTGAGGTGAGTTAGCATGAGGCACTGAAACGCAGTCCTGCTCCTCCACCAGGTTCCCCACAGTGGGAATCTGTCAGGGCAGACTGGAGGCCATCGTATGAGGCTGATACATCACAAACACTATTTATTAGGGGAAGCAAGCGGCAGTAAACCACAGAACTGACCAGTGTGGCGCTTTTTTCTCAGTCTGCATTTACATTTGAGCATTTGGGAGACAACCAGAGCGACTCATCTGAGGAGTCAAGGGTTAAGGGCCTCGCTCAAGGGCCCAACAGTGGCAACTTGGTGATGCTGAGTTTTGAACCTGGGACCTTCCGGGCAGTAGTCCAATGCCTTAACCACTACCCTCCCCTGACTCCGCCCCTGCTGCCGCATTTTTGAGGTGGTCTGGTGTTCGCAGGAATGTAGAGGCAGGATGCAAAAGGAAACTTGGGTTTAATTTGTGTAAATAATTTTTGTAGCTTGGTTGAGTTGGTGTTTTTTCTTAATAAAATGACAAGCTAGAAATATAAAGAAGCGGACGAGGGAACGATTGTTTATAGCTACAATAACAATCACTTTTCTTACATAATAAAAGGCTTATTGGATAACGAATGGATGAAGGATGTACTGTGTGTGTGTGTGTGTGTTTACAAAGGGAAGTGGGTCAGAGTCTGGTTCTTGGTTTGTCAGTTATAGAGATGCGAACCAACAAACAAACAAACAAACAAACAAACAAAGCTCCATGTGTGTGACTAAAAATGCTAAACTGCATTGATTAATGAATGGATGCATATGTGTGTGTGTGTGTGTGTGTGGGGGATTCTCAGGTTCTCAGCCCTTCATCATGCTGCTTTGAATGGTAACATGGAGCTGATAGCTCTGCTGCTGGAGTCACAAGCCGTCGTTGATATCAAAGATCACAAAGGTGGAAGTAATATACATTGACACACACACACACACACACACACACACACACACACACACACACACACACACGGAAGATGTCTATTTGTTGTTCACCTTCACTCCTGCTCTTCATCGTCAGGGATGCGACCGCTGCATTATGCCGCCTGGCAGGGAAAATGCGAGCCAATGAAAACGCTCCTGAAGGCGGGATCATCAGTCAACAGCCAATCAGACGAGGGACAGATTCCACTGCACCTCTCATCACAGCACGGACATTACGATGGAGTGAGTGCTCAGGGACGCACAGTGCCGTGAACATGTATTTGGACGTAATACTACATATTTAAGTTTTATAATATAAATATGTGGCAAATATGCAAAAAAATACTTTTTCACAGCACTGGATATACTGTATGCTTTTATATCCTGTATATAACAATGCTATTGAAAAAAGATTTTTTCTATAAAAAAATCAGAAATTGAAGTTTTTGCGTAATTCGAATGTGAACATAAGAAAATTTCCTCATGTAAATATGAATATAAACTTCATCTGAGAGAGTTACAGTATTATTTGCAGCAACAGGACGTGCTGTATGAAGTGCTGTTTAATAACCTGCTCAATAACGAGTGTGTGTGTGTGTGTGTGTGTGTGTGTGTGTGTGTGTTAATCATGGCCAGTATACCACGTGTACAGCAATGTCTTGCTGATATATTAGACTCCTATTAGATTTATTCATCGTTCATCATCTTAGGATTTATATACAGTATATGAGGGGCGTTCAAGTCAAAACGGGACTTGTGAAAAAATTCCTGAAGAGGTATAAAAGCGATTTACAGAAGACCTCAGTCACAGTACAGTGATGAGACTCTTAGCCGCTGTGAAACATTTCAGTGGTTCAAACGTTTTAAAGAAGTCTGTACTTCTTGTGAATGACGATCCCGGAGTTCACTGCAGTTCCCGTAAACATTCACGGAGTCGAACACCTGATCCTTGAAATGTGACGTCACTGACATGCGGAAGAGACGCGTCTGTCTGTGGGAACTGTACACGCAGTGATTCACCAACACCATGTGCACATTACAGGAACTCGACCAGGACTTTGCTCCATGTTTGAGCTGTTAAAGGGGTTCCTGGGAGGCCGGCGTTTCAGACAGAACTCTGGGATATGTGCATTAGTGTATCAGCGGATTATATAGAGATATAAAGGGAGCTTTTACTCTCAGGACTGTTTTTACTTTTATTCTGTACAAACAGTCCAGCTTTGACTTGAACACATTGTACAGTATTTAATATATTTTCTCATTCACGTCACATCAGTTTGGTTCTTGCTTTAATATTTTTTCTCACATTGAATTCGATAAAATTGAAACGACAAAAGAAAAAGACTTTTCTCAGTCAGCGTTTTCTTTCTTCTAACCACCAAGAAATGAAATTTCCACCTGTTTTGTGAAACATCTGCACAACCCGACTCTTAATACGAGGAACTTTCCCCATGCGCATATAAACATAGAATATACAGTGTACGTTTATAATTCCATGTAAGTGATTGTGTTTTTCTCGTAGAGTGAGATGCTGTTGCAGCACCAGTCCAACCCCTGCATCAGAGATCACGCTGGAAAAACCCCCCTGGACCTGGCCTGCGAATTTGGACGCGTCTCGGTCAGTTTCCCTTAATGAGTGCTGACTTTCAGGGTCATCTTAGCTGAGCTAAAAGATTTCTGTGTGTGTGTTATAGGTGGTTCAGCTCCTCCTAAGCAGCAATATGTGCGCCGCAATGCTGGAGCCAAAACCGTCAGATCCCAACGGCATCAGCCCTCTTCATCTGGCCGCCAAAAACGGACACATCGACATCATCAAGTGAGAGCTGACGTGGTGTCCTCGCAGCTGCGACAGCAGATGTACCAGGCTAGCGTCGTCGCTGGCTAACGGACTCGATCGCGTTATCAGGAGATAATGACACCACGAGGGGCAGTTTAAAATTGCGGTAGACAGATGTTAGGGGTTCAGTGAGGACAAAAGGTTAAAGGTCAGGTTTTTCAAGTCTTTATAAATGAAAGGGATTTGATGGGCGTTAGCATGTCGCGTTAAATATTAATAATGCTGTTTGTTGGAGAGGTTTATCCTCAGTCAGGTAAAGCTGAGTTGTATTTATTTTTAATAAACACTGTCGAATTGGTCGGAATGATGGACAGACTTTCTTCAGCCGCAAGTCAAGTCATGTTAGGTTGGATTTTATTGTCATGTCAACCATATAAAGTTCAGTACACAGTGAAACGAACCGGCGTTCCTCCTGGACCAAAGTGCTACATACTGTACAACATAAATTAACACAAACTATCTAACTAGGACACCTAATTAGCTTACTGTCTATGACAAACCAAATTTACACCATAAATGATCAAAAACGTAAACGTAAAAACGTAAATGATCTAATGTACTATACAAAAGATAACACAAGACTATATAAAGTGTAAATGTCCAAACACGAGCAGCAACACGACAACATGACACAATGCATTAAACTGTGATATAGTGGATGAGGTAGTGCAAGTTATTGGCATGATGGATAAAAAGCAGTAAACATTTATTCTGGGTAGCAGCAGAGACGCGAAAGAGTCCAAATAACAGCTAATATAAATTTCTGTGCAAAAATAAAATAATGTTTGGTGTTGAAAATATGCTGGATGGTTGTAGATCAGTGGTGTATGTGCGTGTGCTCATCAGTCCAGTCCCATTTTATAGAGGTGAATGTTTATCTGAGTGTGTGTTTGTGTGTGTGTGTGTGTGTGTGTGTGTGTCAGTCCAGTCTTTTCTTGTTAAGTAGATGGATGGCATGTGGGTAGAACCCGTTACGTGTTGTCTGGATGTGAAGGTCCAAATGCTTTGCTACCTATTTCCAGATGGCAGGAGGGTGAAGAGTGTGTAAGAGGGGTGTTTGTGTGTCTGATCAACCACAATGCTGGTGCCTTTGCAGATGCAGTGTGTGGTGTAGATGTTTTTAATAGAGGGAAGACTGCTGTAGAGTCTTGCGGTCCGAGATGGTACAATTCCCAAACCAGACAGTGATGCAGCCGCTCATGATGCTCTTAATGGTCCCTCTATGGAAGGTGGTCAGAATTGGTGATGGGAGCTGGGCCTTCCTCAGCCTCCCCATGAGACACTGTTGGGATTTTTTGTGCAGGTAGCTGGTGTTGAGGGACCAGGTGAGGTTCTCCTCCACCAAGGACACCAATGATTTTCTCCACAGAGGAGCCATTGATGTTCAGTGTTTGTCCTCCTGAAGTCAACAACAATCTCTTTTGTCTTATCAATGTTCAGAAACAGGTTGTTGTCTTCACACAAGTCCTTTAGCCTCTGTACTTCCTCCCTGTACACTGACTTGTTGTTCTTGCTGATGAGACTCACCACAGTCGTGTCATCAGCAAACTTGATGATGTGATTGGAGCTGTGTGTCGCTACACAGTCGTGAGTCAGCAGTGCGAACAGCAGGGGACTGAGCACACAGCCCTGGGGGACCCCAGTGCTATGTGTGGTTGTGCTGGAGGTGTTGCCCCTGATCCGCACTGACTGAGGCCTTCCGGGTAGAAAGTCCAGGATCCAGTTAGAGAGGGAGGTGCTCAGGCCCAACAGGCTCAACTTCCCATTCAGGTGTAATGGGATGATATCATTGAATGCTGACCTGAAGTACATGAAAAGCATTCAAATGTAGGTGTCCTTGCTGTCTAGTGTGTGAGAGCCAGATGGAGTGTAGTGGAGATGGTGTTGTCAGGTCCAGTCAGGGGGGCAGCAGGGTCTTGATGTGTCTCATGACGAGCCGCTCGAAGCACTTCATGATGATGATGATGTGTATGAGTGCAACAGGATTAAGCATTATAGGAAAACACAACAATGACAAAAGACAAAAAAAAGTGAAATGTAACATTTGTTCTTCTTAGATTGTTTGCATGGTAGAATTCGATTGGTCGACACTTTGCCCCGTCCTTGAAAGTTTGCATAACACAGTTTAATTGGTCGATACCCATTATGCCATTTTGTAGCTTTGGAGCTGTTTTTTTTTTTTTTCCATTGCTAAAGCAATGCAACACCACCTTGTCTACTAGCTTGATATTGGAGGCTAGTTCAAAAAATATGTTTAATATCTCATATACATGTTTATTTATTTATTTCCTGAACACGTACTGTAGGGAAGAACAGTAGAAGGCTTTGAGTTGTCACATTGCTGTGATATAAGAGGAATAAAACACATCAGTGCGCTCTAATGTCGGAAAAATAATCAACTTAGCTTTAATGTTGTGGATTATTTCTCTACAGTGAAACCATACCGTATGTGATTTATACCTTATAAGAGCTACATTGATCTGTCTACTGGTTTCGGGTTAAACAATTTCGAACTCCAAAACATCAAGCTGTACCTATTTACTGACGTTCTGCATCCGCATGTAGAATGGACACGGGTAGTAAATACACCCATGTCGGAAAATCCAAAAGTTTGTATCTAATGTATAATGAATTAAAGAAAGAGATCTTGAACCAGAGTCAGGGTAAAGCAGAGTCACTAGACTATATAAAGAGCCCGCAGTTACAAATGAAGCCGCTCTATAAATAGGATGTTGGCTAATTAGTGGTTCGTACAAGATAGCGCTCTAAATAAATCATAAGCACGCTCAGCTAAGCCCCGCTAAAAGGCCGGAGGAACGATAAACGAAGACCTAGAAACCCTGATTCACAATGGAAGACAGTGAATTGTTTGGTGAGAAATCATGAGGTCATGCAGACATGAACCAGGCGACTGTAACACGCTAGTCACACGGGTGCTACATGGGGATTCTGCACAGTGGAACTCGTCCATGTGTAAGGAACTTGTGTGTTTGTTGTGTTACGCCGCATCATGTGCTCAAAGGAAAGGGAACAAAAATGTACATTAGCTTGAGTTACCAGGTGTTAGCAAAACACAAGAAGCTTAAAACTAGTTTAAAACTAAAGCTTAAAACTAATTTATGAAGCTTAAATCATGAATACTGAGTGGTGGGTGTGGCTCTTGAGGGGTGGAGCTTAAACATGTTTTTATATCCTGTATGTCCCTCTCCTTATATATGCATTGCACTGTATATCACATGATGCTATCAATCGTATCATCGCCGGCTAATCAGTATAATCGCATAAAAATATATTTTAGAGGTTTTTTTTTTTACTTTCTCTTGAAATGTTCTTTAATTTTGTTCCAGTAGCTGCAGGCGCACATGCACTCAAACTCTCACTGTGTTTGCAGTAGATATGGGAATAAACCCTGTGCCGTGTGTGTGTGTGTGTGTGTGTGTGTGTGTTCCAGATTGTTAATCCAGGCTGGCATAGACATAAACCGGCAGACGAAATCTGGCACGGCGCTGCACGAGGCTGCACTGTGCGGGAAAACCGATGCTGTTCGCCTTCTTCTAGATGTGAGTGTTTTTTTATGTAAAATATTTTGTATGTTTGTTATGTAAACAATAAAAACGCTTAAATAATAATTGAAGCTTGGATTTTTTTCCGCCCGAACTTTTCCAAGCGGATCTGAAAGGTGGCCTCAGTCAGGTGACTAGAGTTGATTGTCATATTTGTATATTTAGTCATGTGACTAGGGCTCGTTATAATGAGCTAAGAAGAAAGAGACACAAGGAGAGACACAAGGAGAGACACAAGGGGACAGGAACAGATTGCGCAAAGGAGGGATGTAAAGTAGCACCAAACATTCAGCTGTTTAAATTCTATGCAGTTGAGTTTACTTGCATAAATGAATATTTGGAAAAGTTTCTATGTTTGGGGGAAAAAGCTAAAAGTTGTGCACGGATGCCAAAATCATGAATCGTCAAATATTTCACAGTGCTGCACAGTTAATCACTTAGAAAAATCTAAATCACAGCAGGCAGAAATAATGTGCAGTTATTTAATGACAAACGGCTATAATTTATTAAAAGGTAATATGTGTGTAATCTGTAATTAATGTGGAGTTTGTCAATTTATTTTCCTCTTATTTAAATCATTTGTATAATTATTTGTTGTTGACTAGATACATGTTTGAATACAACATGATACATTCAATAGTTAAATATCGCAATTTAAATGCCAATCACAACATGTCAAAATAATCACAATGTTATTTTTAAACAAATCTTGCAGCAGTGATATTTAAAAAGATAAGCTGAATACATAAAACTGTGTGAATATGAGATCAAACAAAGTCAGTGTGATGCAAAAAGTGTGTATGTAGAATAATTTTTAGATAATTTAGTTCATATAAATAACATTGTATTGAAAAATATACAGAAATCTCTGCAGTATAAAATGGCACGTGACCAGCCGTGTGTTGTTTATTATTTGTTTCAATCCTGTTTGTTTTATATATAAGAAAAAAGATCAAACTAAACATATTTGTATTACATTTTCAGAGTGGTATTAGTGCCAGTGTGAGGAACACGTACTGCCAGACGGCCCTGGACATCGTAAACCAGTTCACCACGACGCAAGCCAGCCGAGAGATTAAACAGATGCTGAGAGGTACGGAGAGAGAGAGAGAGAGAGAGAGGAGAGAGAGAGAAGGAGAGAGAATGAGAGAGAGAGAGAGAGAGTGTGAGAGAGTGAGAGTGTGAGAGAGAGAGAGAGAGAGAGAGTGAGAAGGAGAGAGAGAGAGAGAAGGAGAGAGAATGAGAGAGAGAGAGAGAGCGTGTGAGAGAGTGAGAGTGTGAGAGAGAGAGAGAGAGAGAGTGAGAAGGAGAGAGAGAGAGAGAAGGAGAGAGGGAGAGAGAGAGAGATTCACTCCACCTCCACTATAGCGCTCATATAAGCAGTAACACAGCACACTATAGATTTTGTTGCAGGGTGACATTATTAATGACATCGCCTCAAACGAAACGGACTCGCGAGGCTTTCACTCTTGAGCCTACTGTCTAGTAATCCTGAAATAGACAGCTGAGTCTAAATGACATACGGTCATCCAGTGTCCAGTCCAGCTGCGGTTTAAGACGTTCAGTTGTGTAGGTCTTTCCTTTATTGGTGTGTGTTGCAGTACAACTTTTGACCACTAGGTTGTGTAATAACTGTATGGGATAGTGCGCGCGCTGCTCCATGATTGTGCAACATCTGAAAAGGTAAACAAAAACAGTCAAGTCAAATTATGGCATTTGAAAAATAATTGATGCCTCAAAAAAGTTTTTTTTTTGCATAATTTAAAATGTGGCAAATGAATGTGAAGGAGTTAATGATGATTAATTATGATTAATATAAGGATCTCTATATGGTGGCTTTATCACTCAACCTGTGAACCTGTTTATACACCAGTTTCTTCTCAGTAGTTGAACTTATCTATAGTTGAATAATTATCTTGAATATTTCCAGATGTTTTGTTGGATGATTAAGGTTTTGAATTTACATTTTTTGGGAAACACTTCATAAGTATTTAAAGGTTCCCCCGAGTGGATAGCTGAAGATCCTGTAATGAATTTGTATATTCTGTGAGTATACAGTGAATAAATAAGAATACAATAAATAACAACTATTCACTCACAGTATCTATTAACACATCCTGTATATTAGCTCCACATGCAGTTATAAGTAAATCATCAAGTTTATACTGTATGTTCTGTGAGATCATGTCCTGAAGTGTTTCCATTTCTATATTCTCACCTACATTATTGCAGCTGTGTGTAACATTGATGTCCTCACATTCTCTTAAAGTTAATTAGACAAAAAAATAAAAAGTGATTTTTTGTATGGACTTTTCCAAACCGCTGACACTGGAGACTCCTTCCATAATTATTAAATGTACATTTTCTTTTAATAAAGCTTATCGTATCAATACCTAATTGTACATCTGTACATAACGTCTACTTTCTTTAAAAAAAACAAACAAACATTAACTATGAGCCACAGGTTACACAGGTCGGATGCCTTACATGTCATTGTGTAAATTGTTACTATAGAGATGATAATGTATATAATAATGCTAAAATATTAAGTAACACCTTTGGTCCAATCAGATTTCAGGATTCAGTGAAATGTTGGTATAAAATGTAATACATGATCCGTTATTATACTTATTACACATGTACATCCATCATTTGTGTGTGTGTGTGTACATGCAGATGCCTCGGCAGCCATGCAGGTGAGGGCCCTCAAAGACTACTGCAATAACTACGACCTGACGAGCCTCAACATCAAAGCCGGTGACATCATCACGGTAATTACCCAGAGAAGAGGCATTTTTTGGAGAAAACAAAAAAAACATGCCAACTAATTAACTGCAAATTGGTCTGAAAATTGCCTGCTGTTACACAAGAAGAATTTCTAAATGTGGCTTTTTTTTTTTTGACTAAACACGGTGTACAGCGCCATCTGCTGGGTCAAATCCACTGTGCTTACACATCCAGTTTGATAAAAAACAAAACATGAAAGATTAAAAGAATAATAATATGATGACAGTTGTTTCATTCCCAGGTCCTGGAGCAGCACTCTGACGGCCGCTGGAAAGGCTGTATCCACGACAACCGGACAGGAAATGACCGCGTCGGCTACTTCCCCTCCAACATGGTGGAGGTCATCAAGAGGGCAGGTGCGCCACAGTGTAATCACATGACCCTTTGTGGTCATGTGACCTACGCTGCTGTCCTAGATCGAACTAAGTCATCCATGTGCTACACACAACCTCTTAGTGCTTTGTGTATGTGTGTGTGTGTGTGTGCGTGTGTGTGTGTGTACAAGAAAGGAATTGACGTGTCCCACACTTAGATTAAGACGACATTAACCAAAGTAAAAATGATGATTTAAAAAAAAAAAAAAAAACATCAATAAAACCTCAGTGACAAATCTGGGTGTGGGAAAATACAGTTGAGCTTTTGTGTGTGTGTGTGTGTGTGTGTGTGTGTGTGTGTGTGTGTGTGTGTGTGTGTGTGTGTGTGTGTGTGTGCACTCACCACCTCTGAGCGTGCGGCACTTCCACACAGTGACTTTAATTAGAACGGTCAGCCTGGACGGGAGGAGAAAGGGAGAGATGGAAAGATGATGAACATTAAAAAGACGTTGATGAGAATCCATTTCTATCCAGCCGTGTTTTCATTTCCATCCTCCTTTTTCCTCCAACTCACGTTTTGCTATCATTCCATCTTGAAACACACGTAAAAGGATAAATTGCACTTAACGGTACGATTCCGTTTGTCGTTTGTCTGAATCAGAGTAAGATTTGTACTTTTGGTTCGCTTGTGGTTTGGTTTGGTGTCAGAAACTGAAAAGCAAAAGGAAACTTAACTGAGTTGGAAACATGTGGTGAGTTAAAATACCAGCCCTTGGTGGCTCAGTGGTTTTCTTGCCTGCCGTGTACAGTAGATGGCACGGGTTTGACTTGCAGCCAGTGCACCACACCCAACCTCTGGGCTTGCACGACAATTTTAGTGCCTGTCCGATCGGCATTTTAAATAAAATCATCACAAAGACCATCCAGTGTAGAACATGTGGCAAAAAAGATTAACAACATTCATTTGTCAGAAATATGTTAATGTCAGAAATGTGTTTCATGTAGATAAGAATTCACCCTAGTAGAACACAGCGTTAGTGCTGAATAATCAATTCTCAAATTATATGAGTAACTTGTTGAAATCTGTCCCACAAATGTCACCTGTTTCTGTTTTCTCTATTTTGTTTGTTGGTGTAAACCTTTAGTCCACACTGCAGGTTAACAGCATTACAGTTCTGCCCGGAGCCTCAGTTTTTGCTTTGTGGGTCAGTTTAGCATCTCTAAAAAAATGATGCTGAATTACAAGGCACATATGGCCTATTTGGGTCAAATCCTGTAGCTGAGATTCTGAGTTAAACCACTGGGAGTGACTGGTGCTGGAGTTAACCTTCAACGAGAGATTGAGACCATCTGGAAGATCTTGGAGTGGTGTGATTACATGGAACAGCCTCCCTGGTCTGCAACCAACTGAGGAAAGGATATAAGACTTCTGTGTGAAGGTGTTACTACACCACTAAACCAGTGGCCATGAAGTCATACATGTGGACGCTTGTGTACGGAAGGGGCGGAGCCGTCAACCGATTACCACTTGGTGGTAAGGTGGATTCAACCTACATGAGCTTCCCAGGCTGCTGGAGAGATTCAGGTGAAAGACAGATTCATCTCACTCCAACAAATGTGTGTAGTACAAGAAGGTTGATGCCTGCCATTGGAGTAACGTTTGCACACAGTGGTGAAGGAAAGGCTGCGGCAAAAAAAAATCTACAGAAATGAAATGTTGGGTATGGAAGGAGTTAAAATATTTAAATATTCCATGGAAAGGGAGTTCCTAGTGGCTCCAAAGATGTTCTTAAAAACATTTGATGCCTCAGGAAGGGGAGATGATTCCATGTACAAGCTCTGTTAAGCAACAACAACTGCCTGGTGTTGAATAATGGAAATAGTTCAACCCCATTGGTCAGGCTGTCACTTCAGCAATCAGAGCCTCTGATGGGATGCTGTCTCTCGTATGTTGAAGTACATCTTTGTGATTAAGGATACTATAGTAATGCGTGGAAACTATCACTGCATAGTAGCAAGAATGGATACATTGAAGTTACTGGACAAAATTGGTATTGGATTGTTAGCAAACCTTGGACCTTGGATGGGTTTAAGTGTCTTGGGATCTTCTCACAAATCATAGGAATAAAGAGTATGAGATCAGGTCATAGAACCTTCTGGTGCCTCACTTTTGGTTGGAGTTCTCATAGCATGGAGGCCTTTATGGTCTGCCTGTGTGGTAACTGAGAAGACAGTGAAGATGACCTTGGACTTTGAGGGCAGTTATTCTGTAATGGCTTGTGACTGCTGTCACTCAGACGTTATAGCATCTAAATTGCAGAAAACCTATTTTGTACCTTAGTCAGTGAAAGTCCATCAGTGACAGTGGACTTCGTGTTAACGTAAGCACCCGTCCTGTTATATTGAACTTTCAATCTTATAGCACACAGATATTGCAGGCACTAATGTGTAGTGGCACTAACTTTCCTTGCCATCGTTGCCCCCAGTTTGCTCGTCAACTAGAACTTCCACGGTTATGGGTTCGATTCCTACCTTGGGCTTTTGTGAATGGAATTTGCACGTTCTCCCCATGCTTGGTGGGTTTCCTCTTGGTACTTTGTTTTCTACCACCGTTCGAAGACATTGGGAGTAGACTAATTGACATTTTCAAGTTGCTTGTAGTGTGTGAGTGTGCTTCTGTGCCCTGCGATGGACTAACACCTCGTACAGGGTGTATCCTGCCTTCTGTCCCAATCACCCCGGGATTCCTGTCACCCTGTGCAGGATCAGTGGTATAATGAATACATTTAATTGAGTTTGGTGTGCTTGTCTTGATGTATCCATCTAGCGGTGTCATTAACTTTGAGTAGTGACTGAATGAATGAAGGTCTTCAGTTCAGATGGTGAAAATGAGGTCCCTCTTCAGGGTCTCTGGGCTCCCCTCCATGACAGAATAAAGAGTTTGACAATGCTGCCTCCAGATCAGCTCCTGGTAGAACTGTCTCAGGCATGTCCCTGTAGAAGTATCTTGACATAAACCCAGCACTCACTGGAGAGTTATTGCTTAAGGTTGGCTTGGGAATGTCTGGGGATCCAAAAAAACCCAGGAGGAGATGAAATTCATAGCTGGTTATAAAATTATCTGAACTCACTGCCTGGTGCTAGTGGGACCATCACCAGAACAGGTGAAAGGAAAAAGAAGAAACTTATTATATGCAGTCTGAAAACCAAAAGTACTAATTTTGCTCTGCTTGGGCTTGGAAGATGAAAAAAAAATAGGGTATGAAAAGAATGTAGATAGAAACCCATGCATTTCCCCACCACTCACTGTACATACATGACTCTATGAGGCATGCAGTGCTACATATTTCTTATAGATGATTGTCATAAGTGTGTCTTTTGCATTGGAATGACTGTCATTTGATTGTAACAGTACTCACACGTTTTGATTTCCTTCTTGCATGCTATTTAAAAAGTTCTTTTAATTTGATAAGTTGTGAGGATCTTTAGTGCATAGAGTTAGCTGTTTTTTTTTTCTTGAACATGTTTTATTTTGTCTTTCCTTCCCCTGTCGTGTTGTGTTGTTCCGTGTTTTGGTGTTATTTGTGTTATTATTTCCGTCGTGCCCAGGACCTGCTACTCAGCAGTATCTTAAGATACACATCCGTCCGCCGGCAATTGGCTCAGTTGCCATGGTGAACGGTGACTCCCACATTCTCTCTCTTCCCCTGACCTCCCTGCCCCCTCCTCCCTCCCTGATCTCTTCCCATCAGCCCCTGTTCACCTCATTCGGGTATAACACACCCACCTGCAGCTCATTTACGTTCGAACTGCCCTCCTCGCGCTCAGAGGGGCCGAAAAGAGAGAAAGGTACAAACACACACATGAGTGCACACACACGTACAGCATGGGGTTATAATACGAAATTATGTATTAAATTGATTAAGAGGCTTTGAATTGAAAGAGAAAAAAATTTTGCATACACCGATCATCCATAACATTCAAACCACTGACGGGTGAGGTGAGAAACACTGATTAGCTGTAACACTTTCAATGTCATAGTGGGAAATATTAAGCAGTAAACGAACAGTCAGTTTGCAAAGTTGATGTGTTTGAAGGAAAAAATGAGCAAGCATAATAATCCAAGAAACGCAAACAAATCAAACAAAGGACAGATTGGCTAAACAGCAAATCCTGAGCATTTCCAAAATGACAGGTCTCATGGGACTTTCCTCATGCAGTGGTTCGTACCTACAAAATGGAAGGACACCTCAGAATCAGCTACAAACTCAAGTGCACATGAGAAGCATGTGAGAAGCAAAGGCTAGTCCATCTGTCCTGATATCAGAGAAGAACTGAAGAGCTAAGCAACATGGCATGGATGGGGCTCTGTAGCTGCAGACTGGTCAGGATGCCCATGCTGATCTGTTTCCATCACCACAAGCTCCTACAATGGGCACATGAGCATCAGAACTGGACCATGGAACAATGGAACTGGATGGCTGGAGAAGAGAGGGCACCAGGATGCACTAATGGAGGACAGAAACTGGCAGAGGTAGTGTGAGGCTCTGGGCGATGGGCAAGGTCGGAAAGGTCCCTGCATTCATGTACCACCTACCTAACATTGTTGCTGACCGAGTTAAACTCCTTCATGGAGAAGGTGTTCCTGGATGACAGTGGCCTTCATCAGCAGGATAATGTTTCTTAACATACTACACAAATTGTTGAGGAACAGTTTGATGAACTTCAGAAAGTGTTTAAGGTGTTGAGTCGGCCTCCAAATTCTCCAGACCTCGGTCTGATGTTATGGACAAAAAAGTGTGATCCACAGAAACTAGTAGGATTTTAAGGATCTGCTATTGATGGCTTGGATACCTCACAGCGTCAGAGGTCTGATGGAGTGCTGTTTGGGTGGAACAAGGGGAATGTTATGTTTAATATCAGGCAGATGGTTTTAATGTTATGGCTGACGGTTGTGTATATATGCTAAAGTAGAGGTCTTATGGAGATTATTTGCTTACATGTGAACAAATTTCTTTTCCAGGTTTTTTTTTTTGTGTGTTTTTGTTTCTCATTTTACTTAAATTTGAGATAATTTGAATAATATGCAACACATACTTTTTGTGTATTAGTCCCAGACAGAATTTTTTATTATCAGACATTTGTGATTGTTTTTATATTTGTAAACAATATGGCTGCAACAGGCTTATCACTGCTTGTGGGCTGGACTTTAAGATAGTATTTTAGAATATTTTGGAGTTATGATTGTTCAAGACATAGATTGAGAGTGTAGTCTTTTATAAATGAAGTTATTTTAAAATTGACTTATGTAATAGATAATTTTCCTAATAAACAGTGAAACTGAGGTTCTAACTGAAATAAATTGGACATGTATATTGCAAGTCATGCTTTTTTCTAAGGTTTGTTTAAAATTTTTTATTAACCTAACTGCTTTTAGTCCATGAAACCTTTAAATTGAAGAGTCTACAGTCGCTTAGTGAGAAGATACAGCCTCAGTAAACTGAATTAAAATGAGAGAAGCTACATAGATCACATCTGAGAGTTAATAACGCTTGCTGGATTAAAAGCCTTCTCTAACCTGATTTATAGTCACGTCTGTAAGGCCGAGTCGGCTGCCAAGAACCGTTTTTATTTCATGAATCAGCAAACAGTAGGCTAAAGACGACCACAACATTCCTGACTGAGCCAAAAAGAACATAACTTTCAGTGAAAAGCAGCTCAGGTTTACCGGAAGACAGATTTTTTGTGTGTATGATACCAATTTATTTAATTATAATGAATTTTGATTACATTTATTCAAAGAGGTTCCTCAAAAAGAAAGACAGGTTTGTCTTATTTTTAATCATGTATTTTAAAACAATGTGGAACAAATCACCTTTTTTTAAGATAAATTCTGACTATTCATTGTAAATTCTCTACAAGATCCGTATTCTGAATCCTACTTTCTTTTTATATAAATGTTTTGCCAGTGGAATACCGGCATATGTTCAAATGTTTGTGTTTGTGTGTTTCAGGTTCCCGAGGTTCTGTGTCCAGTCCCCATGGCTCCCCGACGTTAAGTGGCCAGCAAAGCAGTTCCACTGAGGAGATCTGGGTCTTGAGGAAACCTTTAGCAGGTATGGAGCTGTTTGACTGGAGTGGATGTGATGGGATGTTCGACTAGTCTACGATTTTTCAAGTAGAATTTAACCTAAACACAAAGTTATTTTTTACAGTATGTACATTTGTTGTTCTTTACGTGGTCACTAGGTGGTGGCAGCACAGGGAATCTGGCCAGTGGGCGCTCGTCAGTCAGTGGTTCAGTGGACAACGTGAACGTTCATCTTGCAAGCTCGCCCGTGCCTGTCCCGACCACACCAACACATTCCCCAGGAATCAACACACATGGAGTAAACGTACCCGGGCTACATGCACAGGCCGAGGGAGGAAAGGATAGACAAAACACACTAACTCTAAATGTTACAGTCAAAGAGGCTTGAAAATATTGTTTCTCTCATTACAAGGTTGTTTTTGTGTGTTTGTTTGTAGTTGCTGGCCACCGTGTTGTCTCAGTCAGCCAAAGCGATAGAACATCTCCTGGAGCAGGACCCTAGTGCAGGTATCCTCTGGTCAGGTCAAGTCAAGTCAGCTTTCATTTTATTTACAGTATGTGTTTGCAAGTGTGTATTTAGAAATAAATAATGTAATTAGTGACATCTTAGATACAGCCATAGATTCAAATTCTGTTCAGACGTCTATTCACATGCAATGTGATTTAAGGCCAACAATAACTACAAAACATAATACACTACCCAGCCAAAAAAGAAATGCACACACGATAATATTTAAATTGGAGCGCCATTTGCTTTGATTACAGCCGTGGCATTGTTTCGATAAGCTTATGAAACATCACAAAATTAATTTTCATCCAGAGTTGCATTCATTTCTATCAAAGATCTTATATTGATGATGGGAGAGTCGGATCGCTGAAAGCCTTCTCATGTACATCCCAATGATTCTCAATGGGGTTAAGGTCTGGACTCTGTGGAGGTCAATCCATGTGTGATGATTTTTTTTTATTCCTTAACCACTGTTTTACAATTTGATCATGATGAATCCTAGCATCGTCATCATGGAATATGCCTGTCATCAGAAAAGAACAAATCCATTGATGAAGAAATCTAGTCGTTCAGTGCATTCAAGTCACCAGCTGACCATATAATGTTTCTAAACCTAGACCTTACCAACAGAAGCAACCCCAGATCATAAAGTTGCCCCTACAGGCTTGTACAGGAGGCATTAGGCATGATGGGTGCATCACTTACCCTGATGCACTCATCGCTCTGGAACCCTAGAGTAAATCTGGACTAATCAAACCACTTGATTTCACTAATTGTTTAAGTGATCTTCTATTCCTTGTAGATGTTAGTTTACCAATATCCTTACAGGTTTTATTAACGGATTAAATAAAATAAGCTGCAACCGTACTGTAGTCCCGGATAAAGCGACGATAGAAGTTTGCAAACCCGAGGAAACGCTGGAGTTGACGACACCCAGGAAGGTGGTGGAGCGCTCGTGAAAAGCGCACTTCTCCAACTTACAGTACAGCTGGTGGGCGAGCAATCTCTTCAGAACCGCTCTGACGTGTTGTACATGTTCACTGAAAGTCCAGGAGTATATGAGGATGTCGTCTAGGTAGACGAACACCCATCGACCTAACATGTCTCTTAGAACGTCATTGATGAATTGTTGGAAAACCGCTGGAGCGTTGCAGAGTCCAAATGGTATTACCAGACTTTCATAATGACCGGTGGGAGTGATGAAGGCTGTCTTCCACTCATCGCCCTCTCTGATGCGCACCAAGTTGTAGGTGTTCCCGAGGTCCAACTTAGTAAAAATGGTGGCACCAGAGAGGATATCCAGGGCAGAGTTGGTAAGAGGCAATGGATGTCGGTTCTTGATGGTGATGTTGTTGAGCCCCCGATAATCGACACATGGGCGTAAGATAGAGAGTAGAGGTTGGGATGGTGTCGGTGTTGACCTCGGGGGCCTCGGACTCCCTAGAACACCTCCCAGCCTGGGCCCGTAGGCAGAGTTCAGAGCAAGTCGGATCCTACAATGGGGGCCAGGATATGAGCGGGTCGTGACGAAGTAACCAGGGATGTCCGAGAATGAGGAGAGGTGATGAGATGGGGGTAAAGTAGAAGTGAAGCTGTTCCTGGTGTTGGCCGATGTTCATGGTGATGGGTTGAGTTTGGAAGGTGATGGGGCTGGAGGAGAGGGGCCGACTGTCGACAGATGTAACATTTACGAGCTGGGATAACGCCTCGATCTTTACCCCCAGTTTCTTGGCAAAAGAAGAGTCAATGAAGTTACCAGCCGCACCGGAGTCGATGAAGGCGGTACTTCCGACTTGTTTGTGGCCAAACTGGAGGTGTACTCTTACCGTGAGACGGGAATCATTGGTCAGGGTGGTGGAGAGGGAGCTGGAACCCGGTGAGTCACTCTCATTTCTCACCGGGGCTGCGCGTTTCCCGGGCGTAGAGGACAGATGGCCCGGTGATACGCCGCTGACCCGCAATACGCGCAGAGACCCTCTCTATATCGTCGTTCCCATTCTGCAGCGGTTAAGGAGGCGCGCCCTAATTGCATGAGGTGTAGAACCAACGGATCCGGTAGGTGCAGTGGAGAGTGAGGAACGAGCTTCCGGAACAGGCGTGCGAGAGAAGAAGGAGGAGCTTCGGGGCATGAAATGAGGCAGTGGTGGCGTGATGGACAGCAGGGTGCGAGGAGCTGGCTTAGGGCGGGCAAGCAGATGCTGGTCGATCTGGAGGGCGAGTTGGATTAGGCCCTCCAAGGTGGCTGGAAGTTCACGACCGGCGAGCTCATCCTTAATGCGTGCAGCCAGTCCCTCATAGTAGGCCATCCAGAGGGCAGAGTCTCCCCAGTCGGTTTGGACGGCGAGGGTTCAGAAATCCGCCGTGTAGCGGCTCACGGACGAGCCCCCCTGCCGCAGATGATATAATTTTGAGTCGGTCTCCACCTCAGCAGCAGGATGTTCAAAGGTGAGTTTTAGCTGGCGTGTGAACTCTGTATAAGAGTAGGCTACATTTGAATCAAATCGCAGGACCACCGTGGCCCACTCAGCTGCCTGCCCGGATAGCAACGAAACGAGAAGAGCAACTCGCAGTCGGTCTGTGGAGTATTTGGTGGAATTAAACTCAAACACTAGATCCAATGCGGTTAAAAAAAACACTGCACTTCCCATCTGTGCCATCCCATTTGTCCGGTAAAGCAATGAAGACATCAGAAGAAGGGGGAGAGGGTGGCGGAGCAACAGCCGCTGCGATGGGCGTGGCCGCAGCCGGCTGAGCGACCGCCCCGCGGAGCGTCGCAT
>JAAGKR010003572.1:1063-14437 GCA_011419295.1 Clarias macrocephalus
TATACAACCTGTATCCACAATATACTGATGTAAACAAAATAGCTCGAGGCACCACCGTTGCACTCTCGCTTTGACTTGGTTAACAAGCAATTATTTGGAGTCTGGTCTCTTCTTTTATAGGCCAGACTCCGCCCCTTCCTGGGACTTCTCATCTATAGGTAATTACCGTTCATCAAGACCACATTACGTTACTCTTATTGTCTGGTTTATCACTTTTAATACAAAAACTGGCATATGTTTAACAAAAAAATAAAATAAGCTTTCCATTATGTATCATTCTGTTAAAAAATTGCATTTTTGCATTTTTGTGTGTGTGTGTGCGCGCGCGTGAGTGTGGAAGAGTGCCTTGGAGAACTCGATCCATCAGCCTCTGAAACGTGGCAGGTGCCCCGTGAAGGCCAAAAGGCAGGACAGTAAATTGGTCATTAAATATGGTCTGGAGGCTGGATCAAGGGGCACCTGCCAGTAACCCTTGCACAGATCCAGGGTGGTGATAAACTGGGCTCGCCCTATTTTCTCCAGCAGATCATCAATACGTGGCATTGGGTAGGCATCGAACTTTGATTGGGCATTCAATCTACAGAAGTCGATGCAGACACGCAGGGTCCCATCCTTCTTTACCATTGGGCTGCTCCATTCACTCACCGAGGGCTCTATTACTCCTAGCTCCAGCATCATTCTGATTTCCTCCCTTAGAGGTTCCACCAGCCTTTCTCATACACGGTGGGGCTGTTGTCTTGTAGGTGTTGGGTCGGTCAGGTGTAAGACGTGCTGGATCATTTTGGTCTGCCCAGGCCTCTGGCAGAACAAAGCAGGAAACTGGTTCAAGAGATTCTGTAGCTCTTGTCTTTTTGTGTCATCCAGGTGATCCAAGCTCACCACTGACGGTTGTCTTTGAGCTCTTATCTCTGAATCATCATCCTCCACGTCTTCCACCTTCCGTACCAGAAGAGATGTCTCTGGCGCCCTACCGGTCGACTCTTTCCACTCTTTTAATAAGTTCACGTGGTAAGTCTGTTTGGCTTTACCTTTGTCAGGGTGATGAATCTCGTAGGTCACCGGCCCCATCTTGCGGACCACTGTGTACGGTCCTTGCCACTTTGCTAACAGTTTGTTTGCTGATGTTGGTAGTAGGAGTAGTACCTTCTGCCCCAGCTGGAACTCTCGAAGCCTTGCATGCTTGTCGTACCACTGTTTTTGAGCCTTTTGTGCCTTTTGTAGGTTTTCTTTTGCTTGTTCCCGGTACTTCTCAAGTCGATCCCTCATCTCTAGTACATACTGCACTATGCCACTCCCCTCGGGTCTAGATGCCGGGTCTTCCCAGGCGTTTCTTAGTAGGTCCAACGGCCCCTGGACTTGCCAGCCATAGAGGAGTTCGAATGGTGAGAAACCGGTTGAGGCTTGAGGTACTTCCCTGTAAGCAAAAAGTACAAAAGGCAGCCATTTGTCCCAATCACATCCTGTGTCTGCAATGAACTTACATAGCATGCTCTTCAGGGTTTGATTAAACCTCTCCACCAGTCCGTCCGTCTGCGGATGATAAGGGCTTGTTCTGATGGCAGTAATGCCCAGTTGACGGTTCAGTTGCCCCATTAGCCGTGAGGTAAAATTGGTTCCCTGGTCTGTCAGGATCTCCTCTGGGATGCCCACCCTGGAAAAAAGTTGGACGAGAGCATGAATAATTTTAGGTGTGGTAATGGATTGTAATGGGAAGGCTTCTGGATATCTCGTAGTGTAATCACTGACCACCAGGATGTACCAATGTCCTGCACTACTCCTTTCAAGTGGGCCTACAATATCCATGGCAATGCGTCTGAAGGGAGCCGAGATCACAGGGAGAGGATGCAGGGGTGCTTTTCCCCGCTGGGAAACAACACTGGCCTTTTGACAGATGGCACATGTGTTGCAATATGCAGTACCTCTAGGTGGTTGAGTGCGTAGACCTCCACGGTGTGCATTCATGTACTGTTGACCCAGCTTCGCCGCCGCCATCCCAGTTGTTGGCTCATGCTAGCATACCCATGTGCGAGCGTCAAATGGAAGCACACGGAGAAACTGCTCCAAGATGATAGCCTCACCGATCTCCTCCTTAGAGTGAGTCTCAGGACGTACCCATCGTTGATAGAGGTTTCTTAAGCGGTGGTAGGTTTCTGTCCGTGACTCGCCCACTGGAACAGAGGATGCTCTGAAGCGCTGGCGGTAGTTCTCTGGTGAGATGTTAAATTTCTCCAGCAGCGCTTCCTTTAGCTCAGTGTATATCTCCGCCTGCTCCTCGTCCATCACTAGGTATGCCTCCAGTGCTTGCCCTGTCAGCAATGGGACGAGTCGATAACTCCACTCCTCCTCCGACCACCTCCAGGTCCTAGCCATTCGTTCAAACCGCCGAAGATAGTTCTCAATGTCTTCTCCTTGCTGGAAAGCTGGCACTTTTGGTTCATGCAGCCGTATTGGCTGGCTTGGTGCAGGAACATTCCTGGGGTCTAGATCACATGCTTGTACTTCTTGTGAGAGTACCCTCCATGCTGCTGGTGTTGGTAGGTCCATTCGAAGGCTCTCCATGTCGAAGGAAGTCTCAGCAGTCCATACAGACTGCAGAATGGACTCCCGAAGATCACGGAGCTCCCGCAGATATCTCTCTTCCCTCTGCTCTTGAGCATTTAGGAACTTGTGCATCAGAGCAGCCATCCCTTCAGGCATTGCACTGGATGTGATGGGCTTCGTCTGCGGTGACCTGGCCTTTGATGAGGCTCTAGGAAGCCACGTCCTCCTCCATCACTGACTTCACCTGGGACCGTAAACCCGGCCTGGATTTTTTTTCCCTTTGGCACTGTCTTGCGGGTCGCCATCGCACTTGACCAAATGTGGCAAAGCGAGAACCACCACTCGCTTACAGACGGGGTAATTGTTCTTAAAGAGATGGTAAATGATGGCTCTACCCGCAATAGCACTTCAGTGCTATACAAAATAGCTCGAGGCACCACCGTTGCACTCTCGCTTTGACTTGGTTAACAAGCAATTATTTGGAGTCTGGTCTCTTCTTTTATAGGCCAGACTCCGCCC
The DNA here is from genome assembly GCA_011419295.1 of Clarias macrocephalus. NCBI lineage: Eukaryota > Metazoa > Chordata > Actinopteri > Siluriformes > Clariidae > Clarias > Clarias macrocephalus. The sequence goes on from JAAGKR010003572.1 coordinate 4,124, forward strand.
CTTCCTGGGACTTCTCATCTATAGGTAATTACCGTTCATCAAGACCACATTACGTTACTCTTATTGTCTGGTTTATCACTTTTAATACAAAAACTGGCATATGTTTAACAAAAAAATAAAATAAGATTTCCATTATGTATCATTCTGTTTAAAAATTGCATTTTTGCAAACCTCCACATTCAGGCACCCCTCCTGACATTACATAATGGTATGGCCGGACTCCGGTGCGCTGCGCCGCAGTCAGTGACGTCCAGTGCGCTGCGCCGCAGCCCGCCGCCCGGCTGTTTGGCCAACTCAGCGTTGCACACCAGAGTGCCGACCCTCGCACACCTGGTTACACACAGTAAACCAAAACAAAGACATTACAAAAAAAAAAATGACATACAAGTGTGAAATGTCCGGGATTATGAACACTGGTGTAAAAAGAAAAAGAGCAATGTACACAATGTCCGTGTGCCGTCGGAAGCGCGTGTGCACCCGCGCTGCCGGCGGCAGAAACAGCGGGAGGGGAATGAACGTGATTTTTTTTTTTTTTTTTAGCGGTGAGTGTGTGTGTGTGTGTGTGTGTGCGTGCGTGAGTGTGGAAGAGAGCGCGAGCGTATGTGTGAGTGAGAGAGAGAGTGTGTGTATGTGTGCCAGTGTTGTCCAGCGGTGACATTTAGTCCAGCTTTGTCACAGTTGTTTAATGTTCTTCCAATTGGCGTTAAAAATCAGGATGGACACACATGAATGTAACTACAAACTGCGTTTATGACTTTTATTTTATATTATATATTTGTTGTATGTTGAGTTTATTTGATTAAACTCAAACCAATTTTTTTCAACCAAAGTTCTTTAATAATCATCATGGACACACTGAAACAGCCAAAAACTACAGTCTAATGCCACAAAGGAAAAATTATTGTATGATCAATAAAAAATAAAAACTTTGATATGACCATTTTGAAGCACCAAATAGTTTACAGAAGGCCTTCCAAAATTGCACAGAAAATGTAGGGCCTCTGTCCGATATGATGTCCACCAGGAGACCATGAAATCATTAGACATGAAGTATCATTAGTTCATCTTTTTTCTTAAGATAACTGTAGAAGGAGGTGAGTAGCACAGTAATCCTGTACACAGGGAGAAACTGAGTTATGGGAGACAACATGTATAGAGAAATGTTACACTGGTATGTATTTAATTAGGAAGGCAGTCATATTGTGGCTAGGCATCAGGGACAAAAAAGTGAAGGCCACCTTTGACTCATGTGGAGTTGAACAAAGTTCCTTCAATGGAAAGCCCAAAGGCCAACACATACAGTAGGGAGAACAGCCAGGTTTGCTAGTCCTAGCCAGTATGTGATTAGTGCAGATTCATCAGCAGGGTCAGAGCAGGTTCAAAGATATACAGGCATCAGCTGGTTCCACACTCACTGAAAATCCCCGAGAAGGCAAGAAGATTCAGAGGGTGTGGCTGTGGTCTATGCCATTATAACAGCTGGTAGCTTTTATAATGCTATTGTATAAAAATGTTAGAATGCACTGATAAGTTGTTTCTTCTGATGAGTAACCTTTATAGGTACAAAGGAATGAAGGATACTAACAGGTGTTCAGATATGTTGACACACCTTATAAGGATTTCCAAACATTATGCCCTATATTTTTTGATTAAACATGTGTTCTTGTAAAGTGACATTGCAGCATGTTCTGCAGATCACTAGCTTATCATATGACAGAAATAAGGTTTGTCTTTTTGTAATTATATTGCTTTCTCTTTTCCACCCTTATTTGGACAGACAGGTTTCCTGAACTAAAAGGGGAAAGCATGTCACAAAAGGCCAGTTATACTGTAAATTTTAGCAAAGCCTTGTAAAAAAAAAACAATGATGTCAACACTAACTATTATTGTACAAGTATTGGCAAACTTTAGTGTTGAAGTTATTTATTTATTTATTTCAAAAGGGTTATTAAAGATATTTCATTATCCCCATATTGCAGCCTGTCCATATATCCAGTTTACAGGTGCTGAGGGAATTTGCTGCAAGTGTAGAATAATAGACCAGAAAATGGCCACACTAAAAATGATGACAAATCGATATAAGGGCCCAGCTCATCAATATAAACCCTATTTCCACCAGCAGGAAGAGACAGAAAACAGTAAATGAAAACAAATTAAATCAAAAGAGTATAAAATATAATAAAATAATGTAATATGTTTTTGTTGCTGTTTATTGACATAAGAGCTAGTTCCCAAACTAGGAGACTTTAAAACTAGATTTGGGTTGATTTTTTTTTTAATCTACCACTACAGGAATATTGAAAATGGTGCAGTTTACCTTTATTATGGAAGGTAACAAAATGGCATAACTTTCTTTGCTTTTTCACTCAGCTGTATTCATTTCAACTAAACACTTTTTAAAAGACACATCTACATATAGTAATACATGAACACCATGATCAGTACTATTTCCTTGCCTCTTAAGTCCGATGTCAATGCAGCAAAGATTATTTTAGTACATTTATTATATATTTATTTTTATTCGGTAAGTACAAGCATTACATTTGCATATTATCAATTTAGTGCACATACATCTAAATATAAACAAAACAAATGAAAAATTAAAAAAAAGCAGAATAGTCAGCTTGTAAGGGCACATGCTTATCCATTGTTTCCCTAGAACTTTTGTATGCTACCAGTAAAGAAAAAAAAAATCTGGGATATATATAAAAACCAACAGGTTTTTTTTTTCAGTCACCTTAACATGCACAGTGTTCAAGTTTTTTGAGTGTTAATACACGGGAAAAGATTATAGAAAAGATACAGTATACTGTGTGGAAAAGTAGGTGGGATATTGTTTTACATTCTATACATTTTTAGATTAGATTCAACTTTATTGTAATTGCACATGATCTGTAATTAAATTGGATAGTTTTGGGTTAGAATGCCTAATTTTAAATGTAGCTCTTTAAAATGAATTATTAAGGAATTCTTGATTATATAGCAGATAAACTAATAATAATAATAATAATAATAATAATAATAATAATAATTAATAATAATAACTTTCAATATTTTCAATGAATCAGACACAATTATAATGTATTAGTATTAGAGTCCAGGTGAATTGTCACCACTCTGAGCCAAAAAAGTACAGTCAGACGTGGCTTGGGTATGGGTGACATGGAAACAGCACATACAAAGAAAAAAAAAATCTGAATGGTGGTGACATTTTGCCAATCGATTTTCCATTGTCACTGCATGGGTCAATCAAACGTCTTGTTAGTCTTGACCACAAAGGCATCAGGTTTTTAGTTTAGAAAAGAAATAAAACACACACACATACACATACTAATGGATTGGGAATGACTGTTGTCTGGCTCACTGATTACATAAATTGCGTGAATAACGGATTACATTTTTTAAAAAAAGTAACTAAGAACTGAGTATTTGAATGGCAGACCTAACGCGTTAGATTACTTACATCAAAAAAGTAATCCAAGTACTCTAACCAACACTGGTTACACCCAACACTGGTCCCGAGGGGGTATTAAAAAGTTTCGAGATTTACCACAGATCCGGACCATACAGAATGGTGGAGCATTTGAAAAAGTTTATGTGGTCTGATGAGTCTACATTTATCCTGTTCCAGAGTGATGGTGCATCAGGGAAGAGAGGCGGATGAAGTGATATACCCATCATGCCTAGTGCCTACTGTACAAGCCTGTGGGGGCTGTTATTATTTGAGGTTGATTCTGACCTAACGCGTTAGATTACTTACATCAAAAAAGTAATCCAAGTACTCAAACCAACACTGGTTACACCCAACACTGGTCCCGAGGGGGTATTAAAAAGTTTCGAGATTTACCACAGATCCGGTCCTTTCTCAGACACCGTACCAACTGGCAGTTGACTTTGGTATCGCTGGAGTTCATCTGCCATCTGTTCGCATGTTAAAAAATTTTTTTTTGAAACTTTTTGATACCACCGTGTATACACGGAAAAAACTGGGTAGGCAGCTAAATGTTAAAATGTTTTTTATTTATTTTTTTTTTTACATTTTTGGTGGGATGCTGCAGTTCGCCAAGTATGCAATACAGGCTAATACCACCACTGAACATTCAATCACTCACTCATTGCCTATACCGCTTTTTTCCTGTATACAGGGTCGCAGAGTGCACCTAATGAGGAGGTAGGCCGTTAGAACTTACCTGGGCTAGAGGCAGATCAACAATCTTGGCTTTCAGCGTCTGCGCATTAAAGCGTCAAGCAGTCAGAATACACTTCTTACACCTTGCCCACTAAGGCTCAACCCATGGAACCATTCATACTGTTTAGAACATTCATCAAAATGGCTTTAGAGCCTGTGCTTTCATTAACCGTAATGTTCTACTGATAACTGCATATTCTGCATGTTCACTAAAGACCTGGTTGTTTTGGTTCCTTTGTTGGTTTGTTTCAATGTTTGTATTTTGTTTGTAAATAAAATACTTTTTCTGTTTAAAAACCCCTCTGCATTTATGCCTGCCCTATTTTGCCCACTTTGACCACAACATCAGCCGGTCTGGCTTGTAGTCACAGCCAGACCTTGACAGAATGCTCGACCCACACCGGGCATAGCAGAGGGGGGGCCTAGGACCTTAACACTGGGGCAAGTAGGTGGATGAGGAAATCTGCTTGCCCTGCAGTCGAACTGTAGGAGGCCCTGACCTTAGCTCCGTTCCAGAGCCTCACGCCTCACGTGGCCTTTCCAGAGCCTCACGTGGAGGCCCCAAGCGCCTTTCCAGAGCCTCACGTGGAGACCACAAGTGCCTTTCCAGAGCCTCACGGCGAGGCCCCAAGCTCCGTTCCAGAGCCTCACGGCGAGGCCCCAAGCTCTGTTCCAGAGCCTCACGGGGAGGCCCCAAGCTCCGTTCCAGAGCCTAACGGGGAGGCCCCACCTGCCATCCCAGAGCCTCATGGGGAGGCCCCACCCACCGTCCCAGAGCCTCAAGGGGAGGCCCCACCTGCCGTCCCAGAGCGTCAGTGGAGAGTAACAGGGACCTCCGGTAACGCTTTTTAGGGGTGAGGGGGTACTGTTAGGAACCTTTACTAGAGGGCACTGTTTGTTTTTGTATGTTTTGTAGTTTTTGTTGGTCAACTCAGTTTCCCAGAAGGCACCTCGGTCAGGTGATGAGAGGACACTGGGTCGAGCATTAACTGTGTCAAGTGGGCATTCCTTTGGCTTTGTTTAGTTTCTTTAAGTTTATATTTTGGTTTGTTTTGTAACCTTGGTCTTTAAAAGGGCTCTATTTTTGGTTTTCTTTATATTCTGTGTTCTGTATATGGATTCATGGAGCTGTCCTGTTTCATGTTAAGTTAGGCATCGTCTCCTCCTGTGTAAGTACTGTTCTGTGTATCCCCAGTGTCGGCCTTCTTGTGTAGTTCTAGCTTAGTTTAGCTCCTAGCCTGTATGTAGCCCTGAGCCCTAGTTGAGTTTGTTTTGGTTCCTTTGTTGGTTTGTTTCAATGTTTGAGTTTGTGTTGTAAATAAAGACTCTTTCTGTTTAAAAACCCCTCTTCGTTTATGCCTACCCTATATGCCCACTGCAACAACATCCGCCGGTCTGGCCTGTAGTAACAGCCAGGCCGTGACACTAGAATCATATGGCCCTAGGGCTTATGTACTGAATGAATGGCAGGATGAAAAGCACTCTGTAGAAATGCAAAGAATGTGACATTTCACTTTGCAGCTGACAATGAGCAGCACAAAACACTTTTTGTGTATACTTGTACACTTGTATTTAAAGTCCAGTTCTGTATAGTCTGTGATGTAGACTAGATTGACTGTGTGGTTAATTAATAATAATCTTGTTGCTAAAATATTATGTTTTCATTGACTAAAACTAAACTAAATACTTAAAGGTTCCTGCACATTCCCAAAGTGCAGTGTGTTACTCCTGCTGATTTAATCAATATAATGTTATTATAGATTGAACAGCTTCAGTGTTCACATTACGCATTACCTGTCATGGTCCTGTCACATCAACGCCATGGTGAAAATGTCCAGACAGTGTCTCTACCACCTAAGAAGCTAAAAAGACTTTATTCTAAAGGTGCTTACAAACTGTTACTCCTGCAGCATAGAGAGCATTCTCCTGGGAGACATCACAACCTGGTTTGGGAACAGCACCATGCAGGACAGACAAGCTCTACAGAGGTTGGTGTAATTAGCTGAGTTCATTATCCGTCCCAAGCTCCCTCACCTGCACTCAATCTACAGCAAGTGGTGCTGGACCAAGGCCAGGAAGATAATGAAGTATCTCAACCACCCCAACAATGGACTGTTCTCTGTTGCGATCAGAAAAGTGTTTCCCCTCCCTGAAGACCAAAACAGAGAGAGAGAGACTGAGAGTTAAACGTGCTCTCAACCAGAACTCCACATACTGTAGGATTCAACTGACTGGACCTGCTATTTTTCCTTCCCACATGTGTTGGAGCACAACAAAATACCAACCATATTGAACATTTGCACATTGCACAGGACACATACTGTATGTTGCACATTTTTGGGTCTATTTACACATAAATGTGCAATGTATGCAATAATTGCACTTTAAAAATGGACAATACCACTGCTGCTCATCATTTCATTTCTCATTCCATGACCACCCATACTGCTACTGTTTGTACATTGCACATTCCATATACTTTATGCAGTTTATTTATTTCGTGCATGTCTTTCTGTATGGCAGAACTCTCTACCTAATTTATTAATACAAAGAAATAAAATTTTGTAACGTTGAGTAACCTTACATTAAGTTGTACTTCTTTCATTTTCAGCTGAATACTGTTCAGTAATCGGAGAGTGAATCACAGTTGGGAAATCAAAAATGTAGATTGCATAAAGATTAAGTTCGATCAAGTATGCTGAGTAGCTTATTTTAAAATATATTATTAAATCCGGCACATAACTGTTCATAAAATCACTTTTAGTCATCATTTTGATTTCACTTATGGTGGAGGTTAAACTTCAGTTAGTAATCAAAGTAATTAAAACCATTTATTAAATTCTGTCCACTGGTCGATTTAAGATGCGCCCGCAGTTGGATGCATGCACATAACTTTCCTTCTACTCAACATTATGATTTCATCTTTCAGGCAAATACATAAGAACTTGCAAAGTTGAAATAAATTCAGTCCAGTCAGTTTTGCGTGATGCTGTCAAAATCTTCTGAGACTGGTTTTGGGTCTTCCAATGTATCAAACATTTATATATGTCCTCTCCAGGAACCATTACCTTATCGCGGTGGAGAGGTTTGCGTGCCCTCATGAACCTGGGAGCGGTGTTGTCTGGAGCCATGTGCTCTTGGTAGGGTCTCCCAAGGCAAATAGGTCTCAGTCAAGGGGCCAGACTAAATATGGTTTAAAAAACCCCATGAATAAAAGACGAGGGAGAAGAGTGACCCTGCCCGGAGGAAGCCCGGGGCCCATGTCTGGAGCCAGGCCTGGACAGAGGGCCTGTCAGCGAACGCCTGGTGGCCGGGTTTGCCACGGGGCCCGGCCAGGCACAGCCCGAAAGAGCAACGTGGAAACCTGTCCTCCTCCATCTCGTGGACCCACCACCTGCGAGAAAAACCGGTGGGGTAGGGTGCGCTGCTATTTGGGTAGCAGTGAAGGCCGAGGGCCTCGATGGACCAGACCCGGGCGGCAGAAGCTGGCTCTAGGGACGTGGAATGTTACTTCTCTGTGGGGGAAGGAGCCGGAGCCGGAGCTTGTGCGGAAGGTGGAGCGTTATCAGTTAGATCTGGTCGGGCTTACCTCGACACACAGCCTCGGCTCGGGATCCGTACTCCTGGATAGGGGTGGGACTTTGTTCTTCTCCAGAATTGCCTAGGGTGTGAGGCACCAGGCGGGTGTGGGGATACTCACGAGTCCCCGGCTGAGTGCCATGACATTGGAGTTTACCCCAGTGGACGAGAGGGTCGCCGCTCTGCGCCTGAAGGCCATGAAGGGGAAGACTCTCACTGTTGTCTGTGCTTATGCACCAAACAGCAGTTCAGAGTACTCTTCCTTCTTGGACACTCTGAATGGAGTATTGCTTCGGGCCCCAGTAGGGGATTCTATAGTCTTGCTGGGGGACTTCAATGCACATGTGGGCAATGATGGAGATACTTGGAGGGGCGTGATTGGGAGGAACGGCCTCCCTGGTCTAAACCCGAGCGGTGTTTTGTTATTGGATTTCTATGCTAGTCATGGATTGTCAATAACAAATACCATGTTTGAGCATAGGGATGCTCATAAGGGTACTTGGTACCAGAGCACCTTAGGCCGAAGGTCATTGATTGACTTTGTGATCATATCATCTGACCTGAGGCCATATGTCTTGGACACTCGGGTAAAGAGAGGGGCAGAGCTGTCAACTGATCACCATCTGGTGGTGAGTTGGGTCAGGTGGCAGGGGAGGCCACTGGACAGACCTGGCAAGCCCAAACGTGTAGTGCAGGTGAATTGGGAACGTCTAGGGAAGGCCCCTGTCCAAGAGGCCTTCAACTCCCACCTCCAGCAGAGCTTTTCCAGCATCCCTGTAGGAGCTGGGGATATTGAATCGGAGTGGTCAATGTTCAAAGCTTCTATTGCTGAAGCTGCAGCTGTAAGTTGTGGTCTTAAGGTTCTGGGTACCTCAAGGGGCGATAACCCTCGAACAGCGTGGTGGACACCTGGGGTTAGGGAAGCTGTCCGACTGAAAAAGGAGTCCTTCAGGGATATGTTATCCCAGGGGACTCTAGAGACAGTTGCAAGGTACCGGCAGACTCGAAGGACAGCAGCTGCAGCGGTAGCAGAGGCAAAGCAGCGAGTGTGGGAGGAGCTCGGAGAATCCATGGAGAAGGACTTTCGGGCGGCACCAAGGTGCTTCTGGAAGACCATCCGGCACCTCAGGAGGGGGAAACGGAGAACCACCCAAGCTGTGTACAGCAAGGATGGGACGCTGCTGACCTCGACTGAGGAGGTAATCGGGCGGTGGAAAGAGCACTTTGAGGAACTCCTGAATCCGACGAAGACAGTGCCTAAGGAGTGGCAGACGGGGGTGGTGGTTCCCCTTTTTAAAAAGGGAGACCAGAGGGTGTGTGCCAACTACAGGGGCATTTCACTACTCAGCCTCTCTGGGAAAGTCTACTCAAAGGTGCTGGAAAGGAGGGTTCGGCCGATTGTCGAACCACAGATTGAAGAGGAACAATGTAGTTTTCGTCCTGGTCGTGGAACAGTGGACCAGCTTTTTACTCTTGCAGGAATCTTGGAGGGGGCGTGGGAATATGCCCATCCAGTCTATATGTGTTTTGTGGATTTGGAGAAGGCATATGATCGCATACCTCGGAATTTCCTGTGGGAGGTACTGCGGGAGTATGGGGTGAGGGGGTCACTTCTTAGGGCCATCCAATCCCTGTACACCCAAAGTGAAAGCTGTGTTCGGATTCTCGGCAGTAAGTCAGACTTGTTTCCAGTGGGTGTTGGCCTCCGCCAGGGCTGTGCTCTGTCACCAATCCTGTTTGTGATTTTCATGGACAGGATATCAAGGTGCAGCCGTGGAGGAGAGGGTATCCAGTTTGGTGAGCTAAGGATTGCATCGCTGCTTTTTGCAGATGATGTGGTCCTGATGTCATCATCAGTCTGTGACCTGCAGCGCTTGCTGGATCGGTTTGCAGCTGAGTGTGAAACGGTGGGGATGAGGATCAGTACCTCGAAATCTGTGGCCATGGTTCTTAGCAGGAAACCGATGGATTGTCTACTCCAGGTATGAGTAGACAATCGAGTCATTACCCCAAGTCAAGGAGTTCAAGTATCTCGGGGTCTTGTTTACGAGTGATGGCATATTGGAACGTGAGATTGGCCGGAGAATCGGAGCAGCGGGGGCGGTATTGCAATTACTTTACCACACCGTTGTGACGAAAAGAGAGCTGAGCCAAAAAGCAAAACTCTCAATTTACCGGTCGATCTTCGTTCCAACCCTCACCTATGGTCATGAGCGTTGGGTCATGACCGAAAAGACAAGATCGCGAATATAAGCGGCCGAAATGAGGTTTCTCAGAAGGGTAGCTGGCTTTTCTTTTAGAGATAGGATGAGAAGCGCAGTTATCCGTGAGAAGCTTGGAGTAGAGCCACTACTCCTGTGCTTGGCACGTCCAGCTGGGAGGAGACCACGGGGCAGACCAAGGACTAGATGGAGAGATTATATCTCCACACTGGCCTGGGAACGCCTCGGGATTCCCCAGTCAGAGTTAGCTGATGTGGCTGGGGAAAGGGAAGTTTGGGGTTCCCTGCTGGAACTGCTACCCCCGCGACCCGATTTTGGATAAGC
>JAAGKR010003572.1:14457-48195 GCA_011419295.1 Clarias macrocephalus
GAAACCGATGGATTGTCTACTCCAGGTATGAGTAGGGAGCGAGTCATTACCCCAAGTGAAGGAGTTCAAGTATCTCGGGGTCTTGTTTACGAGTGATGGCATATTGGAACGTGAGATTGGCCGGAGAATCGGAGCAGCGGGGGCGGTATTGCAATTGTTTTACCGCACCGTTGTGACGAAAAGAGAGCTGAGCCAAAAGGCAAAACTCTCAATTTACTGGTCGATCTTCGTTCCAACCCTCACCTATGGTCATGAGCTTTGGGTCATGACCGAAAGGACAAGATCGCGAATATAAGCGGCCGAAATGGGGGTTCTCAGAAGGGTAGCTGGCTTTTCTCTTAGAGATAGGATGAGAAGCTCAGTTATCCGTGAGAAGCTCGGAGTAGAGCCGCTACTCCTTTGAGTGGAAAGGAGTCAGTTGAGGTGGTTCGGGCATCTAGTAAGGATGTCACCAGGACGCCTTCCTAGGGAGGTGTTCTTGGCACGTCCAGCTGGGAGGAGACCACGGGGCAGACCAAGGACTAGATGGAGAGATTATATCTCCACACTGACCTGGGAATGCCTCGGGATTCCCCAGTCAGAGTTAGCTGATGTGGCTGGGGAAAGGGAAGTTTGGGGTTCCCTGCTGGAACTGCTACCCCCGCGACCCGATTTTGGATAAGCGGTTGAAGATGAATGAATGAATGAATGAATGAATGAATATATATATGTACATTCCTATTTAAAGATAGTGGTCTTGTGAAGTAATTAATTATCACATAGTTGTTTGACTCATTTTAAAAACCTAATGATAACTGAATCACCCAAATAACCCTGATCAAAAGATTACATATCCTTGAATGTTTAACCACATTATAAAAACACAGGTTGACATACTGGTTTAACTTGTTATTAAAGGGAAGTTTACACCCCTGTGACCCATTTTAATTAGTGTCTGTGCATAAAAAGTCAGTAAGTTTCTCAGCTCACGAGGTGATGCATTGACTTGGCTGGATACTGCACCATGGGGAAGACAAAAGAACTGCCAAAGGACTTATGTAATGAGGTAGTTGGACTTTATAAAGCAGGAAAATGATATAAAAAGATATCACCAACTTGAAAACGGCAGTTAGTACTGTTCATAACACTGATAAAGAGGTGGCAAATACAGTAAGAGGTTCTGTTGATACTAAGCCACAGTCAGGTAGACAAAGAAACATTTCATGGCAAAGAAAAACCCACAAACAATTTAGAGAGAAGCTACAGACAGACGGTTCTGGCAAAAAAAGTGTTGTTGTTTCAAGGCGCACAATAAGGTATTACTTGAACACAATTTCAAATAAATTTTATTTGTATAAAACTTTTAACAATGGTCATTGCCGCAAAGCAGCTTTACACATTCAGAAAATTATGGAAATGTGTATGAAAATGTGAGAAAATGTATATTAGTCAAAATGATCAGATTGTCCCTGATTTTTGTCCCGGAAGAAACCTTAAGAGGAACCAGACTCAACAGGAAACCCATCCTCATTTGGGTGAAAACGGATAACAGGAATTGTTGTGCAGTCATACTGTGTGTTAGACAGCTGGAAGTTCAATATAACAGATGATGTCTATATAAAGTTAATATGGAGTCTGGTTCATTATTGGAAATTCTAGTCCTTAACAGCTGTCTGCATCAGCCAAGGCCACGATCATCTTCATGGTAAAATGGAACCGGCCCCAGTCACCAGATGCATCTCAGACCTCACGAGTCCTCCATGCGATGAAATCACCATCCAGAAGGGGTCTGGATCACTGGCAGCTCAGGAGCAGCATATTAAGCTTGACAGAGAGAGGGGAGAGAGAGTCGTTTAATATTTTAACATACTTTATTAAAGAAACAATATTAAACTTATTTACATTTAAAATTTTTTTCATATGGCAGGTGTTATTTACATATTTACTGTGTGTTTTGGTACACACTAGGTAAAAGAACTACCACTAAGCCCCAACCCTCTTCCCCACCATTAACAACAACCTTTTTTCATTTGTTTTTAGTCCATTGAAGTCCTGGTCAAAATTTTCACATCCTCCTGTGTGACAGTGAATTTTTGTTTTTGTTACTTGTTTTGTTACTTGTTGCATTGATTATTGTAAGTTTATTTGTTCGGACAGTAGTGTTTTTACCATACATATTATTTTCTACAGCTGTAAAAAAAAGTTTTATCCGTCAATGTCTATGGGTGTGTCTGTGTGCTGCATTGCGCCCTGCTCCTTCACTCTTGTGTGCTGCTGCACTCAGTGTTTGACTACGGGTAGAGATGAGCAAATCCGGATTCATCCAGGTTAAATAACCCGATCCTCACGAATCATGAATCCTTCTCTTCATTTACTCGGATCAGCTGAGTTCTAAGTTATCTTGTTGCTAACAACAACATACTGTACATAAATACAAACTAATAATTTCACAATTCAGTTGTTCTCAGTAGTTGTTATTTAGTAACTGTAGAAACAAGTGACTGACTGAGTTGTTTAGAAAACTTCCTGCACAGTCAGAAAAGTGAAATATTCAAAATAGCGGGTAATAATTCATGGGGTTCATGAAACGTGCGACTCGGTGAATCAGTCGGTCTTGCAGTGCAGAGTGAAACAGTGGGATCCGGAATACTCAGTGTGTACGGAAGCGCATTGTATTCACAAAAGAAAAAAAAATACAGGAATTATCTCATAATTATGACTTATTATCTCATAATTATGACTTACTAACTCATAATTATGACTTATTATCTCATACTTATGACTTAGTATCTGATAATTATGAGATCCTTATCTCATAATTATGACTTAGTATCTCATAATTATAACTTAGTATCTCATTAATAACACCACCTCTGCCAGATATCACAGCAGATATCACAAGTCTTTCAATTCTTGTACAGTACTTGGGATTTTCTCCCATTCTTCATTGCAAAATGCTTCTAGTTTTGTAATATTCTTTGGTATTCTGGTATGCACAGCTCTTTTAAGATCTACCCACAAATTTTTAGTTATGTTTAAATCAGGGGACTGTGATGGCCATTTCAAAACCTTCAGCTTGCATCACTTGAGGTATGCAGTAGTGGATTTCGAGGTATGTTTAGGATCATTGTCCTGTTGTAGAAGCCATCCTCTTTTCAGCTTCAGCTTTTTTACAGATGGTGTGATTTTTGCTTCCAGAATTTGCTGGTATTTAGTGGAATACATTCTTCTCTCCACCCGTGCAATGTTTCCTGTGCCACTGGCTGCAACACAACCCCCAAGCATGATAGATCCACCCCGATGCTTAATAGTTGGCAAGGTGTTCTTTTCATGAAATGCTGCTCCTTTTATTCTCCAAACATGCCTTTGCTGATTGTGACCAAACAGTTCTATTCAGTTCCACAGCACTTGTTTTCATAACGCATTAGGCTTCTGTAGATGTTCTGTTGCATACTTCTGACATTGGATATTATGATGGGGATGCAGGTAAGGTTTTCTTCTGCTGACTTTTCCATGAAGGACTTGCAAGCATTGCTGCACAGTGGAACGGTGCACCACCACTCCTGAGTTTTCTTGGTCTTCCAGATCTCATCTTGACCTCCACAGTTCCCCTGAACTGCTGTCTCTTAATTACATTTCTCACTGTGGAAACTGCAAGTTGACAACACTTTGCTATCTTCTTGTAGCCTTCTTCTGTGTTGTGGGCATCAATAATTTTCATTTTCATAGTCTTACACAGCTGCTTAGAGGAACCGGTGGTTGTTGAGTGTTTGCAAGTGTATACACAAGGTTTGCAGAGTCAAAGGATTTGTAAAGCTCTGAAATTGCCATTTACTAATGACAGCTGTTGCCATGCATCAGTTCCAACGAGCTGATTAAGGTCTGAAAACTTGTAAAAAAAATCTGAGACTCTTAAGCCCCGTTTACACTGCAGGTCTCGAGGCCCAAATCTGATTTGTTGCCTATATATGATTTTTCTGACCGTCTGTTTACACGTTCTTTCAACTATGACTCATATCCGATTCACGTGTTTACACTTGCCATACCGTCTGAAACATTGCGCATATTTAAAGGGAGGTTCTTGCACTACACACTAGCCATGATGAATGAAGGCGAAATATGCGTGATGCTAGCTCTGCGATATATGCAAAGTTGGCGAAACGGAGAAGGAGGAAAAGGGCATCATTGCAGCCTGCGCACATGATTCATTTATTGTGTCCTCAACCATTCAGAGGAACGTCTGGGTGCGAGACGTTTCAGGGTCGCTCTCTGGTGGCTTGCAACAGGTGCGTGCTCCCGCACAACGGCGCGTGGAATGAGCAGCGCCTCGGTGTGCCTGATTACGTCATTAAACCGCAAAGAAGTCACAGTTTTAATGACGTACAGAATGCAATGCCTCAGAAAATCCGATCTGTCTGTTTACACGACAATCACATTAGCACATATCTGATTTATATCTGATTTATTTCCACATATGAAGGAGGCCTGAAACGATCTCGAAATATCGGAATGCATGTGTTTTTTTTCCTGTTTACACGGACATAGAAAATATCCGATATGTGTCACATAGGAGCAAAAAATCGGAATTGGGTCACATTTAACTGACAGTGTAAACGTAGCTTTTGGAACTGAAACTTTTGCACACTGCCCAAACTTTTGCAGTGTGCTGGTAAGGTTGGTTCTTTCATGCTGAAACACACGCACACAATGATACTGTCGTCTGTAACGTTTTGAATCACTGCTTTCGTGTGATCAAGTGGAACATTGCGCAGGATAGTTCATGTTGAAAGATTGTTTCAAAAAGAATGAATCTTGGTTAAAGTAGATTGGTATATAAAACTGGTTGACAGCAGAATGAGATAAATGCCTATTCATACTATTAGTCATTTTGGCAAATTATTATTCACTGACCCACAAGTTTGTCTATAACATATCAAATTTAAGAACTGCTATATAGATATATTTTAGAGGCTTTAAACTTCCATGTTTTGAGCAAAGCATGACACATAGATACTCACTCATCGTCTATATTGCTTTATCCTGTATTCAGGGTCGCAGGGGGCCTGGATCCTATCCTAGGAGACTTAGGGCACAAGGCGGGGTACATCCTGGACAAGGTGCCAATCTATTGCAGGGCAATATACATAGAGAACAGATTTTTAAGCAAAAGCTGGCATGTTATGACGCCCTACTGCCACACCCTACTCTCACATGATTGAATTAGTGAATTAGTAATGAATTATCTTCTTAGCATTTTGTCAGCTATTTCATATTGTTATGTAGCTTCCTTTCAGCTGGTATTGGCTAGATGTTTTTAATTTTAGTTGTTCTTACTAATTTGTTCAGATAGGCTACTAAATGTAATTAATTTGTTCAGTATAATTGAGTTAATCATAATTTTTAATATTATGAAGACATTAACCTATATTTTCAATCGCTTTTCTGGTCACTTCCCCAGTTATCAATAAAATGTTTGAATGAGTAGTCAATTTCATTTGTTACTATAAATATAAAAAGTATGCTTTACATGAAAATGTAATTAAACTGACATCGATACAAATCTATGTAAAAGTCAATCTTAAAAACTATTCTGATGTAAAAGTTAAATTGTCTGGTGTGATACTTTTTGTAGTGTGATACTAAGTTTGTTACTTAGGAATTTAAACACAAGAACACAATCAAAATTGTTACTTAGGAGGTTAAACACAAGAACACAATCAAAAGAACATTTTAAACAGAGAGTAGATTATTACCAATGGCTTTGTTTTATGTGTGATATGAAAAAAAGACAGTACAACTATACTTATTTCCTTGCGATGAATATAACACCTACATATTTGCAGTCTACCCACACTGGGCAATTCATATAATCCTTTATAAAGGGTACAGTTGGGGCTATGGTTAAATTCTTCTGACATTTTGTATTTCTGCCTCAAATTAACTGTGGTGTTTTCCATCCGTAGGTCCAAACAGATAAACCTGTGTCCTTTCCAGCACCTTCCTCAGCTCACATTTTACACCATGTAGATGTCTATCCTACAACTCTCATCTGTCTTGGTTACCTTATCTCTTGTAACAACTACAGCATATCTCTCTCTCTCTCTCTCTCTCTCTCTCTCTCTCTCCATAGATAAGCAGGTAATCATGAGCTGTCACTGAAAGGTGACCCATTAATATGATGGATATGGTGTGAAAAACAAATGGTGTGAAACATGTGGATTGCTGTCCTTACTGCACCTTGGCCTTTTGTTCTGTCATATCAATATCTACACAGGGCCTCATTACACCAGTGCACTACACGGTAAAAGCTGTCCCAGGGTCAGGCACTCAGTGGCAAGCTCCTACTCATTACAGCTCTCCCTTTTCTCCTCCTTCTCATCACTTTTTCATCACTCTCACAAAAAGTCTGTATGACTGATTTTGTTTGTGGTTTTGAATTACTATAAGCAATTAGAAAAAACAATAAAATGATTTTATAGGGCATATGAACTAAAGCATATTTAATTAGGAAATAAGGAAAAGAAATAATACATTTAAGTCTATTTTTATTATTGGAATATTGGGCCATATCCAGAGTTAGATCAAACAATCAATGATTATTTTCACAGGAAATATTTAGAGATAAAGTTTACACCTCTTTTATGGCATAAATTTTGTTCTACAAAAATTCTAGAGCTTTTTTTTTCTAGAGATTCTGTAGTTCTAGAGCTTTTTACAGAGTAAAAAGCTCAAAATCTCTCTTGCATACTCACAATTTCTCTTGTCCATACTCAATCCTTCCATTATGTGCTCAAAATCTCTCTTGCATGCTCTCCAATTAGATTCTATGTCCTCAATTTGTTCTTATTCCTCGCTCAAACTCTCTTTCTCCTGTGTTCAATTTTACAAAGCTTCACTTGCTCAGGTTGTGGCATTGTTATATTTCCAGACCATTCCAGAATCAGAGATTGGAAGAGGATTCATTCTGACTACAGTAGTTAATTTATCTATATTTGTTTGTTTCATCTGTGACTGTGTGTTTGTGTGTGTCCCCCGACAATGGTTAAAAAATAGAATAGCAATATACTAGTGTACTGTGTTTGCTTTATTAGTTCAACTATTTTTGTTCTTCACTCACAGAAGCTTTTTTCCACTGAGACTACAGGGGGAACAGATTTTTTTTAAGGCTTTGGAAAAGTAGGAAAACACTACGGTGATGCTGTTGATGTAATTTACAGTCATTGTTTATAACAAGGTTTATCCATAGATCACTCACTATTACACAGAAAACAGTACTTCCCCAAGTATAAAAGCACAGCATGAGACTGGAGTTCAGAGGAAAAAAAGAGAGAGAGATAAACCAAAATCATTGTTGCATTTCAAAGGCATTTCAGTTGTAATATACTGTAATATTTGTAGGAAACATCCTTTCCGCCAATATTAGGTAATCCACTTTTTTTTCTTAAATCACAAATGTCTGTGTCTAATGTGGAAAAAATTAAATGTAGATATAATTTACTGAAAGCAGGCAGTTTTTTGAGTTAACCAGTGTGTAACCTGAAATAAAAACTCGACTATTTTACTACTTGTGTTAAACTATATGTGTCACGCAGCATAGTTTATTCGTTTCTTAAAAAAAAAACTTACTGAACAGAGGCAGGTATTTACAGAATATATTTCAATATATATAAATACTTTATTGTTTATTTTAAATTCAATAGCATCTTAACTTATCGATTTTTGTACTTCAGTTAATCTGCATTTTTTTAAAAATAGATACAGAACTCCAAAGTCCAGCAATGAAGAAACCCTCAGGAGAAATTCCAGAGCAAACCTAGCGCTATTACATGGTAGCCTATGTGCATGTAGCATCCATGCTAGTAACATCAAAGACTAGCGGTTAGCATGTGGCATCATTTGAATCATTGAATCATAGCATCATTGAATGCACTGTTCAAAAGTTGTTAAAGTAACCTAACCTCTTTACATCTAACTTTAACTCATGCCCGTGGGTCTTTTCCCCTTTTCTCTTCTGACCCACTCCTCATCACTTTACGGATACTTATTGGATTAATTTAAACTACTTTTATTGATTTTTGATGACATCCTGGAATGTCTATCACATCTAAAACTTTAATGCAATTTCATAATTTATTACAGTTTCGGTGTTCATCATACAGACATTGGTGGATTAACTTAACTGCAACTACTTGTATGATTTTGATGATAAACATCATTCAAGCTTGATGGTCAACCATCATTATTACTTTGAAATAAAAAAAATTATTAAGTAGTCAGTTAGAGTTGGGTCTCTACTTCAATGATAGGTGATCGATTAAGTTAATTACAAATTGGTCCTACCAATTTTAGTGCTAATTAAAGCTCAATAATTATCTACAATTCATAATTTGAAATAAATAAAAAAAATTCTCTCCCTATCCACTAATTCTTACTTTTTCTCACTCAGTTTTAACTAACTGAGGCCAAACCTCATAAGTTTCCCTTCGCTTAAGCCCGTTAATTGCTTAAAAAGAGCTTTTCCTAGTGCTTGACTGGTAAAGTGACGGTTGTCCTTACGGCGAGTTCCAGCGGTGTGAGTCACCTGTTCTGACGTAACCTGGTGCTGGCTGGGGCTTAAACTGAATATCTCCTAGTATTGCACTATGCGCATGCAGCAGGTATCAGCAATCGTGCAGAAGAGAAGGAGTCAACATAGACTAACTGGGCAAAGGCTTGGGCACACCACCTGATGGCTATTGATGGGTAGACTTATGGTTTAGCCCATTCGCTTGTCAGGCCAGTTAGTCGATGACATGCCAATATTTACAATACTTAGGTCAGTTGTAGAACAGCAAAAAAAAGCACCTAGATGTATTGACCCAGTAGTACCACCACTCTGTCAACCCTGTTAAGTGTCCTAATGTTAGGAGAAAACCCTATATTCTCTTCTTCCTCTTCTGATTTGACTCCTGCTGCTATTCTAGGATTGTACCTGTGAAAGTTACAAAGCAGAGAACTTGTAATGTGACATATTGGTGAAACATGATTCCTTAGGTTCAAAGCACCCGACGCTCACCGTACCTTCCCTTTTTGTGCCGGGATCCAACCAAGCCAAGGCTAAAGCAGGTCAACCAGAAAACTGTCCATAAAAATTGAAGACGCATCTAGAAGCATTTCAATTGGTGTATGGTTGTTAACCCTGCTAGCTGAGTAAACAAATACTGTCATTGTTATTGTTTTCTTTTGCCTAGAGGAAATTTTAAATAAGAATCATATCCTGGTACTGAGAAATCCCCATTGCAAAACACTTTATTTAGGAGCACCCTTCTAAATCAAACTTAATTAAAAAGCAAAAGGGGAAGAAGAATTTGGTAGTGAACTCATTCTGCTGCCAGAAATGCAGATTCTGTTTATTTTTGTTTCCTCTGCTTAACATTAGCTGTAACCTCGGTGAACCTCCTATAGGAAAGTGTAAGATTACCATTACTTACCCTTGCTCTGTGTTTTGTTCTTCTTTTCTGCCTCTGTTCTCTAGCTGTGTTAACTGTGTGCATGCACTAGCTCTTCCCACAGAGACTCCCAGTTAATAGCATGCCCTCCAGAGGACCATAGTCACAGAGAACCACACTCAGCATCACTCACACATCTGTTCGCCCTGTTTTTCTTCATTTCTTTTGTTTCTTCTTCTCAAACCTGTGTCAGTCATAGTTTTAGAAGCCCGTCAAAACATGGCTCGCACCACAGACCATGTCAGTCACTGGGATGATCTGAACACATGGCTAAGTGTTGCAACCGACAGCCTCATACCTAAGGCCGCCGAAACACTAAAGCACCAGACACAGGACCAGCTGGATGACAACTTAAAAAGCCTTATGAGACAAGACCCAAGTCAGTGCTACAGCCCCAATGAACTGTCCAAGATCACCGGCTCCTTACGTCACACACTCATCGCCACCCTCAAGCTAAGCGACAGGAACGCCGCCTATCTCCAGTAGGAGCTGACACGCAAACAAAGACGTATCAAGCAGCTGGAACTGGAAGCTCAGTAGCGACGGAAAGGGGTGATGAGGTAGAGCAAGACAAATTGGAAATCACCAGGCTGCAAGAAACCCTGGCAATTACTATGCATGAAAGGGACAAGGCAAGGCTGACTCCAGGGAGAAAAATGGCAGAAGTAAAGCCCTCGAAGCTCACCTGGACAAGGCAAGGAATGAGATCAGCCACCTCATGTGACAGGTGGACCATATTAAAGAAGAGTCTTACAGCATCCAAGAGGAACTTAAGCCCACCTATGAAGGGTGCCATGATCTGTCAAGAAAATGATGGGCACCCCTGCTTGGACTGACATGTAGTGGAAGAAGTGACGGGGCCTGGTCGAAGCATCCCCCAGCTATCACTAAAGAACCCTTCACAGCAGAACACCGGGACCCTGTCCCTCCAGCCACAGAGCATCGCATGGCATGAGCCTCAAAGACCTCGAAAAGCTTGCCAGGAACATTGACAAAATCACGAAATATTGATTTCATCTAGAAATGACACCCCACATCACTGACCAAGATAGATTCTATTTGCTCCAAACAACATCCAGCCTTGAAGTGCGCAGCTTCCGAGACCGGCAGCCAGGGCACACAAAGACAAAGTACCAACTGCTCCAAGAAGCTCTCATCAAATAATTTGCTGACTCGGAGACAGAAACAAGGACTAGTGGTTGCTTTGGAAACAAGACAAGGTCGTCATGAACCTTTGCAAACCTATTACAGCCGACTTAGACAAGCACACATCGGCACTCGAAACGAACCAGATATGGAAGAAGACCTAAACCTTAAGACTCTCTTCCAATGAAACCTCCATCCTGGAGTAAGCCACCATCTCTGCATTCTCGCATGTCCAAGAACAATGAATACTCAGCAGTTGCGAGAATTGGCACAGAAAGCCTACAGAAAACAGAAGATGGCTTAGGAAAGGGTGTCAAAACCACAGCAGTTTGTGATTCCAACAATCAGAGTCAGGGCTGGCTATGGAGGGCGCCCAACGTCAAGACAAATGCCAAGTCACCACCCAAGGAGTGGAACGCACCCTTGTCCAACAAAAAACGAGACACTTATGCTGGTACCCAAGCTAAACGACGGAACCATCACTGTATTGAATCGGGTGGACGAGAATCTCTTATCCATACCTCATGTAAGTCAGTGCAAGAAATCCTGGAATTGTCCAAACGCAAAAGGGAAAAGCTTGTGGGAATCCAACTGAACCTCCAAAGAAAAACGACAAACATATCTTGCAGCAACCAGCCCAAGGAATTGAGGGATTTATTTCTAATTTTCCTTAATATTTTATATGAATATGGCACTATCATTAAGAATGGATTTATGTCAGCGTGATCTTTATAAGTGTCCTTGTTTACTTAGTAAGTGCTCTTGTTTACCTAGTTTTCTCACAATGTTTTTAACCTTGATTGTATTTTTCTACCATTGTTTTTCCTTTTCTTGGCCTTGGTCAATGTTTACATCTTAGTAAAAAATGGGTGTTTTGCCATTTATGTTTGGATTTCATTGCCCAGGCTGACTGATTGACGCTTGCAAGCAAAATAAACTATCTTCTCCAGCTGAACCCTGGCTCTGAGTCTCCTGATTCCTTGGTCATTTAATGCTCTGGTCATTTCTAGAAGATTTTATTTTTATTTACAACAGAATCAATAAAGAAACTCGTCAAGATTCCAAGCTAACCCAGCTCAAGCCAAAGCCACAAATGAGTCAAAGACATCACCATACTTCAACCCTCAAGAACTGATGAGAATGATGATGGAAGAGTTTTCCAAACTGACAGGAAAAAGGGGAAGAACAAAACATTGACACAGATCGACTGTCCTATACTTTTCACCACACTAACATAATTCGGTCCTTCTTGGAAGGTATTTACAGTTTATTTACTGTTGTAAACACACCACCCAATCACCCTCCTTTGCGGAACTGATAGGCCCAACCTCACATGTGACAAACATGTGATACTGGTTTTGCTGTCTTAATCTCTTTGTGTCCTTGTGGCCCTTTTCATGTGTGTTTTCTTTTCTTCCGGTGTTCCTTTTCTCTCTCTTTCATCAGGGAACTACCTAAACTGAGCTTGAATCCAGCTCCAAAATTAGGTTGACTACCTTCACCAAAAGTGAAAATAAGTCATTATAAAAAAAGAGCCGTTTTCAATCAATAGAAACAACCCGTTTCACATAAAACTTAAAACAATGTAGATGTGCTTTGTCTAAGTGTTCCTAACTCGACCATACGAATTAACTAGGTTATTATGTACCATGATTCAGTTGGTGATGGAGTTGTTGTTTGTGTCTTGTGTCTGCCTGTTCTCTCTCTCTCTGCTTCTTCTTCCAGTGCCCGCTGACGTTCGCAACGGAAACCTCAGTGAGCAAAAAGGGGATAGGTAGGGATGAACAGGCCTCCAAAGAAAGCAATCAATTGATCACATTCCAGAACCCCTCTCCCAGCCTGCATGGTGCCATCCCGATAATCTGTGACACAAAGCAGCATCTGTGACACAAAGAAGCGGGAAACTTAACCAAGCTTGGGAAAGGAAGTCTGCTGCGTCTGAAGGCATAAAAAGTCCAGTTGACCTCAACTACAATGGTGTAAATTGTCAGTCCGATAAACAAAGGAGGCAGTTTTACATCTTTGACTGGAGGGAAAACTCTCCCTAACTCATACAGTTCCACTGACACTTTTGTTGACCTCCAGAGAACATGCCTTTCAATGAACAAAGAGGCATACGGCATGGACACTATTTTAATCAATCTTTAAAGTGTGCCAGTGGGGCAAAACTTACATATATTTACTCAGGATTTTTGTGTGTATGTTTGATTATTCTGCACAACTTAAATGGTGCAATCAGCATTTACAAACCCCTTTTTTTAAGTGAAGGTAGGAATGAGTGTCCAAGATATGGGATGTGTGATATCAATCGAAAGCTTCCTTTATTCAAAGAACATTGGGGTACGTGGAAAATTGGTATCATGAACAGAGCTCTGTCCAAAATTACTTTATAAAAGGTGTTAAAACTCCAACTGAATAGGCCCCACGTGACTGGCGAAACATCGAGCCAATGTATGCAAAAAGGGGGAACCACATGAGGCGTGACTAAGCCCCGATGGGACGGACTGACTCCGAAGTTAACCAGCAAGTTCAGAAGAAGAACCCTGTAATCACTCCTAAAACCGCTTCCAAGCACCTCTGACTTCCACCCTTGCGGGCGCTACCCTGCCTCTGCTGGCGTCATCCGCTCTTCAAGAACTCTCAGCGAGACTTTGTGCCAGAACTCCAAAGTTCTACAATGAAGAAACCCTCTGAAGAAGTTACAGATTGCCGCCATCGGTAACCAGGCAACCACCGCCTCACCGAAGGGCTTTCCCAAAAGACATCATCTCAACATCAGTGCACCAACCAATCAGCAATGCCGTGATTCCCTTCGCTGGAGGCGAACCACCGAATGAGACCGAAACGTAACGCAAGTAAACAAACAAAGCTGCATACCTTGCTGGAAATTGGTGCTCATTTCATAACTAAACTGTAAGATTAAACCCAAGACTCTGCTCTTGTGACTTACTTTGATCTAGTAAACTAGAAAACTCCATTAACTTTCACCCTCCAAACTGTTGGTATGTTTGTGTGCATGTGTGTGTTCAAGTAGAGTAGTTTCATGTACCGTAGATTAGTCAAATAAATAAATTCTTGTGTCTTTATAAAGAACTGTTGTCTTGGTCATGCATTTTAAAGATCTTACATTTAAAGATCTTGTTTGTAATTGATAAATACCAGCCTTTGTATTATCCTTGTTCGCCGCGGGATGAACAAGATCAGTAAGATCAGTTGTGCTATTCGGTGGACAGGTAGTATATAAAGTGTATGCTATAAATTTAAATTCAGTTAATCAAATTAACCCGACTCGTTAAAAGTTCGATTCACCTCTGACCCAGAGCTAAACACTACATAATCAAGGTAAACAATGCAGCAGTCATTCTTTGTCTACATTATGTAAACCCCATATGGTGGAGAACGTGGGCATTTTGTCCACATTAAAATGTCTACATTGTTTAGTTTACTGATTCATTTTCCTGACATTGTTTATGTTCTTATTGATATTATTAAACATCTTAACATGTGCACTTAGGCCACATTTCAGTCCTAATTCATAAAACATGAATAGTGCCCACTGTCTAGGGGTTAGAGGCAATGCAACTCTATGCAATGCAATGCAACTCTAGAGGCAATGCAACATTCTGGGGTTGCTTTAATCGGTCAGGTCTAGGCTCAGCAATGGCAATAAAATGAACTCAACTAGCCACCTGACCAACTTTATCTATGTATGATTAATCTCATATTACTCTTTTATCATGGAGTGGTTGAGTAAGATGAGCTTCTTGCAAAGATGTCCAGCAATAGGTCACTCAGTAGCAACAATACAAGCTGTTGCGACTTTGCTACTGCGCCCAAATTAAAACGTAAAACATGACTTTTTCCTGCTTGTTCTTCATGTGATTAGTCACGATTAATGGTATTAAATCAAGTCCAAAATATGGAAATTTTTATGGTGAACAACTAAAAAATGTCACTTTTCTCAGATAATTAGATTTATATCTTTTAAAAATCTGACCATTCTATGAACGAACGTATGAAAAAGTGGAAGGCGAAAAGTGTTCCCATTGACATCTGTTTAATATTTTCACAAACACCTTAAATAATATGGTCGGTTAATAAAAGAAAAAGTAATAAAAGAACATATAAAAAGGAGACAGTTCCCCCTTGCAGTTGTATATTTTAAAGAATATGTGTATTTTCTTTCATTGACTGACCACATCATAAGAGGCTCCCAGGACTATATGTAAAAAAAAAATCTATTAAAAAAGTATTAACCATTACTGAATTTAACTTCTAGTAATGATTGAGAAAATATTGCTTTGTATTTGAGGTTGAGTTACATGGTGATCATAAATACATTATCAACTTTACAAAGTGAAGGGAAACTTTTGGGGCTGTGTTTCTGCCATAATTTATGGAAAAATGTATTTAAATGGTTATTTATTACTTTGGTATAAATTTTCTCGTTGTTTTATCCAGTCTAAATAGATTCATTTTAATGATAAATGTTTGTCACAGAATTGAATGAGCTGTACTGGAATGTATACTGGCTGATGTTATTTACTTCATATTTTGTATGATGAGCTGGCTTTTATAAACACAACATAATGCTTCTGCTCACAAAAATAACCAATATTCGTGTATTGGATCAACTCACTCTCTCACTCACACACACACACAAACACACACACACACACACACACACACACACACACACACACACACACACACACACACACACATTTTCCTCAGGAATACATGCTCACACATATCTTTCCCTTATTCTTCCACTCATTCTCACTCATTCACTCACTGACACACACACACACCCACACACCTCAGTCTTTTACATACTTTTTGCAGTTTTTTTTTACACAAACATACATTTTCTCTCATACTGGTACTCTTCTAACTTGAATATATACACACAATTTCATATCTACTGTATGCAAGCAACTCACTTTAGTTTATTCCAGCTTCCACACAGCAAAATTCCCAGTATTGAATTAACACCTTACGGTTTCTATATGCATCAAATGAACTCTGAAAGTGTTAAATTAAAACTGGAGATGTTACTGTGCAGATACCTGATGACTCCAATCCAGATGCGATCTGGATTGGCTTTACCTCCAGCAGATCTACATCACATCTGCCGCAGGTCCAGATCAGAGGCTTCTGTTATGATCAGTTCATGAGTTTTACGGTCCCTCTCACTTCTCATATGGTGAGACGCCGCGCTCAACAGGGCTCAGATCAAATTTGACTATAAATACTCAAGCCGTTGAAATATAGGTTAATGCTGATTACGCCACCCCTTTACAGTAAGGAAAATTAAATACTAAATCAAAAAACAGCCACAGCTCAATCCATCACAAATCACTAAAACACCAAGACTTACCCATAAGAGGGTAGGCTAGCTGTGAAGTATTTATTCTTACACCACACACAGTACAGGGTGGGCCATTTATATGGATACACCTCAATAAAATGGGAATGGTTGGTGATATTAACGTCCTGTTTGTGGCACATTAGCATATGTGAGGGGGCAAACTTTTCAAGATGGGTGGTGACCATGGTGGCCATTTGGAAGTCGTCCTTCTTGGATCCAACTTTTGTTTTTTTCAATAGGAAGAGGGTCATGTGACACATCAAACTTATTGGGAATTTCACAAGAAAAACAATGGTGTGCATTGGTGCAATTGGTTGTAACGTAACTTTATTCTTTCATGAGTTATTTACAAGTTTCTGACCATTTATAAAATGTGTTCAATGTGCTGTGCATTGTGATGGATTGTCAATGCAACCCTCTTCCACTCTTCACACACTGATAGCAACACCGCAGGAGAAATGCCAGCATAGGCTTCCAGTATCCATAGTTTCAGGTGCTGCACATCTCGTATCTTCACACCATAGACAATTGCCTTCAGATGACCCCAAAGATAAAAGTCTAAGGGGGTCAGATTGGGAGACCTTGGGGGCCATTCAACTGGTCTGACACTAACCCACATTGGATAAATCCCTCCAAGACTGTTGGAACAAAAAAAGTGATGGTATGGTGTGGTATATGGGGTACAAAGATAGTGGGGCCATTCTTCATCAGTGGAAACCTCAAGGCCACCGGATATTTGAAATTGCTACATGATGATGTGTTTCCCTCTTTATGCACTGAAGCTGGCAGGTTCCCTGGTTCCCAGCAAGATGGTGCACCACCACATTATGGGTGTCAGGTCCGAGCATTCCTAGATGAAGAGTTTCCTGAAAAGTGGATTGGTCGTCGTGGGCCAGTTGAATGGCATCCAAAAGGGCATCCAATTCCACTCTAACAACCTGAAAGAGGTGCAAAAAGCAGACTTAGGCCTATCTTTCTCAGTGACGGGGACCTGATTATATCCACTAGCAAATCCATAGTGGAAAACCAACATGTAACAACTCCCAGCAAGCAATCCAATGATTCCTCAATCAAGGCATCTTTTCTTATCTTGGCACGTAACTGACAGTAGTCAACACATACGCAGAGTACCATTTTTCTTTTTAATCAGATTAATTGGGGGCGCATAGGGGTTACAGCTCTTCCTTATAATGCGGGCCTTCAACAGTTGATATCATCATATTCCAATGGCAGGATCCACCGATACCGCTTCCGAACAGGAACAGAATCCAGCAGGAATGTCATGAGAAATCAAGTTGGTATATCCTAAATCACCTTCATGGAAGGTGATCATGGCAATTTGTAAAGAAAGGTCCTAACCTGGGCCTGTTCCACTTCTGGCAAAACAGACAAGTCCAAGGACATTTATCCCAAGTATCCCTCTATCTTGGGTACAGATTCCACCAGGAGGATCCAAGATGACAAGCACTCCATATTTGGAGATAACCTGTCAACACAATTTGACATCCAATTCGATTCAACCAGTATATGGAATTGAAAGGCCATTAACAGCCCAAAGCTGCAACAACTTAAGTCAATCCTGACCCCATGGTTTAAAATGTTTCCGAAAACAACTCTGTTATTGTAGACACCACGAAGCAAGTATCAACCAAACACAAAACTCAAACAAAGACATTACACGAGACATACTTAGGCTTGAGCCAAGACACCAACTACGTCTAGCTTCGGTGACATGGTGGTAACTAGTTTGCCCAACAATGCAGAGGGGCTACGCTGTCTAGACACAGATGACTAGGGAATGGGTGAAGGGGGTTGAGGGTGAGGGGGGGGGGATATGCTCCCCCTCACACTCTAGCAAAATGGCCATGTCATTGGCACCTCCTACAAATAACAGGGCCACGATGTGAGGACTGTCTATTGGCTGAGGGACCTGTAAATGAGCAAAATTTTGAGTCAACTTATTTAATTGCTCTAGCTGCAACTCACCCAATTCGAATTGATGATGAGATCTATTGAGACCTGCCTCTCCTCGAATCCCATAGGTGGGTGGGACAGAATTACTTTGGCCCCTCGTACTCCCCATCATACCCTCCTGGTCTCATCTAAGGGCTTCGCTATGAACCT
Organism: Clarias macrocephalus; assembly: GCA_011419295.1. Lineage (NCBI taxonomy): Eukaryota > Metazoa > Chordata > Actinopteri > Siluriformes > Clariidae > Clarias > Clarias macrocephalus. Next base: position 32,566 of record JAAGKR010003572.1, read on the forward strand.
TTTAATTCTTGGCGGTGGGCAACATCTCAAACTGATTATGTTGCAAAACTTGGGAATTGGGCATAGCATACTGTGATTGCTGCTTCACACATCACCAGGGCGAGTAAAAACTCCAGTGACTTATCCTCCTACAACGAGATATGACTGTAAAATGATTTTATCTGAATCATTCCACTCAATCTCTAAATGATACTTAATCTCTTCTCTTGCCTCCCCTCTAGATGGTCAAACAGGAAGTAAACTTGGTTGAGCACAGACAGGTGGCAAGCCTGCACACAAACTTGGGCCTCCTCCACTCGCTCATCAGTTGTAACTGGTACAAAATGCTGCTACACATTTTTTAATGGGCACACGCATACTGTAACTACTGTAACTACATAACTACTGTCTTGGCACTCTGTGCAGTTCAGGATCAAGTTTAAGGTCTTGTTAATGGCCTACAAAGCCTTGAATAATTCAGCAATGCAATACATTTCTGTCCTTTTAAAGCCATATACTCCAGCATTGTACAGCACTTTAGTCAACTATATGTTATATGTGCTTTAAAAATAAATTTTGATACAAAAACAAATCTTTCTGGCAGGACAGCCTATAAACTACTGGGTCAGGTTAAGTCAAGTAGGTTTTTATTGTCCTTTTAACCATATACAGTTCAGTACACATTAAAACGAAACAACATTCTAGGACCAAGGTGCTCCATGCAACATAAATGAACAACATAAATGAACAAAAATGAACTAACTAACTAAGAAACCTAATTAGCTATCTCATAATACTAATACCTAATACTATCTCATAATTATGAGATCCTTATCTTATAATTATGACTTAGTATCAAGGGGGAGCAGTCTGTGGCAGGGGGACATTTTAGTGCATGACATCAGAAACGAAAGTTACTGCATCCTTTTGATTGAAAGTGCCTCATTGCATACTCATGGAGATGTAGCAGCTATCCTTTTGTTTAGCCTGATGATTGTACAATAGTTAATAGTAGTTAAATCTACTATTACCATCCAAATTACTCAATGACATTAATATCTCCCAGTGTCTCAATCCAATAAAGAAATAAACGCGAATTTAATTTGCCAATATTTGCTCTATTGTCTAAAAAAATCACAGGAATTATCTCATAATTATGATGTATTTACTCATAATTATTACTTAACTTATACTTATGACTTAATATGTCATAATTATAAAATCTTGGTCTCATAATTATGACAAAAGCTAGGTTAGGTGATCGGCACAAGACGGGGACAATAGAGCCGAAATTAATTTGCGTTTATTTCTTATGGCAATAGTAGATTTAACTAATGTACTGTTCCGTGGGGCGGTATGGAGAGAGCTTTAGAGGGTGGCAATGAAATAGGAGTATGTGAGATTGCTTATGATACGCACGGGAAGACCTTGGTGTTTGGAGATGGCGTGGGATTATTAATTATAAATTTAAATGAAACCAAAGAAAACTGAAAACACAATATAACAGAGCTCCGCCGTCTACATGAGAATGGACGCGGTTCTGGAAAATAAAGCACTAATAAACTTAAGCTGAGCGCACACGCTGGGCTCTCTCTTTCGCTTTTGCCGGCGTCTTAGGACTCTCAACTTTCTGCGCACTTTTCTTTCTTTCTTTCTTTCTTTCTTTCTGTCTTTCTTTCTTTCTTTCTTTCTTTCGTCTTTGGCCCAGATACCTTACCGGTGCTACCTAAACGAGCCCTTCGGCGGTATCAGGACCCTTAAATAAACATGCTGCCAAGTGCGGCTCGTTCAGGCTGATTGCCTTGTCTGGCAACCGCGTGTATAAATGGTCGCGCCTTTGCATGTTCAGAACTCCGTGGAGTAGCAGCCTGTGGATCTGCCTGTTCTGCCCCTCGCGCGACCCGCGTCGTTACATGTACAAACATCAAGCAGCTGCTACATCTCCATGAGTGTGCAGTGAGGCACTTTCAAGCAAAAGGATGCAGTAACTTTCGTTTCCAATGTCATGCACTAAAATGTCCCCCTGCAAGAGACTGCTCCCCCTTATGTTATTATCTCATAATTATGAGATCATTATCTCATAATTATGAGATAATAAGTCATAATTATGAGATAATTCCTGTTATTTTTTTTCTTTTGTGAATGCAATGCGCTTCCGTAATACCTGAATTTTAGCAACCTGAATTTTATTACCTGAATTTTGTCGACCTGAATTTGTAAGATTGAAAAATAATGAAGATTGTATTTTTTCAATTCAGATCAAATTGCAATGCAGAAAAATTCAAAATATTTATTGCAACAAGTTTTTTTTTTTTCAGTTCATGTAATTCAACCTGTTATTTTGTTTGAGGGATTTTGCCACTATTATACTTCCATACTCTGGAAAATAAAAATAAACACCCGGAAAGGGCATAGGCCCTGAGAGGACCTTAATTTTTTTATGAGAGATTTGTGTATTTTTTTTTTTATACTTTCATGCTTAACCTGAGAGCGCACGCTAAACTGATGCTCGTCGCTTTCTCTCACAGACAGAGGCTGGGTCTTTGCCTTAGCTTATTGCGCCCTGACTTTTTCTTTGTCTTGGAAAGACCGGCCCTGATACCTTACCGGTGCTACCTAATGATAAATAGACATGCCGCCAGGTGCGGCGTATCCAGGCTGATGGCATGCGGCGGCGTTGCTTGGCAACCATGTGTATAAATGGCCGTGCCTCTGCCTGTTCAGAACTCCGCGGGGTAGCAGGCTCTGCCCCTCGTGAGACCCGCATCGTTACACTGAAGTTTGTTTTTAATTAAAATTAATGACCGATGCAGCTGCTGTCACTTTAAGAATCACGCAACCTATATGCCTTAGTGTGGTGTGAATTTCCCATAGTATGAACAGTACACTCAATCTAGCACTAGAGTCCTGTTGTAGTAGTGGCTAAAAGTGTGTGTGTGTGTGTGTGTGTGTGTGTGTGTGTGTGTGTGTGTGTGTGTGTGTGTGTGTGTGTGTGTTCGCTTTACGGCAACTAGCCTTAAATGGTTGCGGTGTATGAGAATGGTGTTGCGGAGGGTGAGGTGCCTCAGTATGTTTTGCTAAAAATAGAAAAGCCATGATGGCTTTACTAATTTTTTTCTCAGTGTGTATGATTAGACCTTAATAAAGTACATTTTCTTTAAAAAAATTTATCCAACAACTTTTAAAATTTAGAAAATGTCCTGTTTTGGTTATGATAATCAAAATATTGTCTTGACATTCTGTTTAACATTTAACTGGAGAGATTAGAAATTTCACCATCACTCATAATCATACTTTAGTAAAAAAGAAAGAAAAATTATTACTTCTCATGTAATTACACATTGTTCTGATATGCTATATTATATTGAAAAATCATTAGTGCCGTGGTGTTTTAATAGTTTTGTGAGAATTACCCACATTTTATAGTTAAATGCAGTGAGCAATGTGATAATTAGGATCTTATATCTTGTAAAACTATTGCACTACTGTAAAATAATTATCTCCAAAGGATTTAGCTCAAAATAATTAGAATGAATAAATATATGACCCATTATAAAAAATAAAGATATGTATAATAAAACACAGTTTAAAATATTTAGTTCATTATATTTCATATTTCAGATGAAAATCTGCTTATTATTCATAAATTATATTTTACCTTGATTATTTATACAGCAGAAGAGATTATTAGAGATGCTGCTATTTAAATTCATTAGTTTGAATTAGTTTTTAAAAAGTAATTTGTCCAAAGTTACAGGAATTTAATTTTAAAATTACATTTTCCCCCAGTTGCCCATTTATTGCATAATGCCACTTTTCATCAGAAAGACTGTCTATCAAGGTAGACTAAGCAGAGCGAGTTATGTTATGGTGCTCTTCAACTACAGACAATGGCATAATCGATGATAAAATCTTGAAAAGCATTTATCAAGTCAATTCAAGTCGAGCTGTTTTATTTTCATTTTAACTATATACAGCTGGTATACACAGTGAAACAAAACATTCTTCCTCCAGGACCATTGTGCAATATAAAACAACACAAAACTACATGAGATTGCACATGACTAGGATAGACTGAAGTATGAATATAGTACATGGAACAAAGTGCTAGCACGTGCAAGGCAGAATCACTACTAAAAAACAGAACAATGAGCAAAAGAAAGGACGTGTGTGTGTGTGTGTGTGTGTGTGTGTGTGTGTGTGTGTGTGTGTGTGTGTGTGTGTGTGTGTGTGTGCGTGTGTGTGCGTGCACTGGTAGGCGCTTGGTGTATCCAGCCCAGGTCAAAGAAAATGATCAGCTGGAAGCAGGCATGTCTTTTTCTCAGGCAAGCTGAGCTGAGCTGAATATGCAGCAGGACAGGCCGTGTTGTTTTCTTCTTTTTCTGTATCTGCATTTGAGAAACATAAATGCATCAGTTGCGTGCTTATTGCGGAAGAAATGGCTACTTGCCTTTTTTCTGGTTTGGAGCCTTTTTATAAGTGCATTGCACCTGGATGAGGATGACTGATTATGTGCCACCAGCTATATTGAGCTGCAGTGCCTTACCCTGTGGTCATGTAGTGCAGAGCTCTCCAAACCAATGGATGGTGCCGTATTAAGATATATACCAGCATATGTAGTACTGTTATTCTTCTATATTGTCCAATAAATGGAATATAATATTACAGTCAGGTCTTATTACGCATACCTGCCATATATGAAAGACCTAGAGCTGGGTCTATTGCAGCTTTCCAGGCCTACAACCCTACAATTTCACATAGAAATCTTTGGCAACAGAGTGGAAGGGGAGAGACCTGGGAGGAAACTTCCTTTCTTCTGTAAATATTTTATGCAAATGAAAATTAAATTCTTTGCTTATTTTAAACAATTAAATATGTAAAGGAGATTACAACATTTGCAAGTTTGTTTATAATTAAATTTTTTGATTTTGTGGTTGGCAGAGGGTAGAAATGGAACACCTGTGAGTGTTAATAATGTCCCATCTCTCTCACAGCTGTTCCTTTTCAAAACTCCGCGCTGGCATAATAATTTCATAAAATTTTATGATTTACCATCTGCTAGGGCCTGGCTATAAGCACATGCAATAAGCATTTGTATGGCACGAGGCCCAGAAAGGTACGATAATGGTATATTTTAACTTAATGGCTTTTCAGTACATGCAAATTTCCGTGCAGCAGATTGCAACGATGCTACGGAGCAGGGCAGGCCAGCTCGTCTTGTCACCTCTCTCATATTCTAATGTTATCACATTATGCACAGGCACACATCCGTGCGCACACACATGCACACAAACGTTTTGGGCCTTGTCAATATTAAATTGTCAGCCTTAATAAGAAAAAGCGACAAGGTAGGAGGTTCAAGTTGACAATTTTATTTTTAGCTTTTTAATCTCAACACATGAAGTTAATTAAAATGATTACTAGAACAATTGAAGGAAGTAATTTAAAAACTAATTACACTGTATAGCTATAATTACAATGACAGTATAAAATGTTAATCAAAATCAAATTCTTTGCATATTTGTGAAAATGAAATTAAATATGAATATGTGAATAAGATCAAATTAGAAGAGTTGATAGGAAACCATGACATTATCTATGGACATGGCCAGGTTTTTAAAACACTGAGACAGAGGATTTTTTAAAAAATAAAAATTTATTTATTTATTTATTTATTTATTTATTTATTTATTTATTTATTTATTTTTAGGGTTCTATTGTCCTTGATGATTTGGAGTTTACAACTAGGAGTAAGAGCAATTAATCAACATTATTATAATAGGAAATCACTCCTATAGTATCTTTTTTAACAAATCGCCTGCGGTATGCAACTGGTTCATTAATGAAAATGTCCCTGCGAGTGACTGATACTGTACATTTTTTTTTAGTAACAGAGGATGCAGCTTTAAAAATTTAAAACAGTTACGCAGCTAACAATGTCAGAAATCAACAAAAATCATGCTGCATCATCCATGACACACACATTAAAATAAATTTATTTATATATATATTTGGTGTTTTATATTAAACTAGATGTGCCTGCGACTTTGTTCATGTAGAATTTAGTTTATAAATTACATTTATAAGTGACTTTTTAAAAAGGTTTTTTGGAACTAAAATTTTTGTGTCACCATGAAGTACTTGCAGCGAAGGTGTGAGATCGCGTTTATTAAGTAGATTTCAATTGCACACTCAAGCACATATTAAAAATGTACAGTGCCATCTGTGAAATTTTTGAGATGAAGGAATTTTACATAATCTCTTCCTTTGGGCCAACTCCAATGAAACAAAGCCTAGATGTCCGGCCAAATACATGATTGTAAAGGTAGTACAGGCTGAAAACAGGCAGGCATAGGCGCAGAGTGTTCTTGAAACAAAGAGTCTTTTATTTAAATGAAACCATAATAAAGAAACTAAACAAACCAAACTCAAACTCTTAACACAGGAAGAAATCTACACATTGGCTCTTTATCACGACAAACAGGCTCAGAGCGACACACAGAGAGACAGGGGAGAACCTAGAGAAAGGGGAGAACCTAGAGACAGGGAGAGAAACTAAAAACATGAGGAACTAGAGACACACTGAACAATACTTACACAAGACAAAAGGGCATACTGAAAAGTACACTTAACCAGACACAATAATACTGATAACCATTTAGAGCCAACTTAAAACAAATACAAACTAAAACAAAACAAAACCCAAAACAAAACAAAACAAAACAAATGCTCACTAGACATTATCAATGCTCGACCCAGTTTCCCAGAACTAACAGCTTTTTATAACAGATCTAATGAGCTACCTCGGTTCATCACCTGACCGAGTTCCTTCTGGGAGACTGAGTATACAAACTAAAAATAATCGTGCACACAGTGCCCTCTATGGGTGGTCCCTTACAGTGAAAACCCCATTTAACGTAAAAGTATTATTTTTACGTGATGCGTGCACAAATCTTGACGTGTTCTATTACTTTCGCAAATATTTTCAATGCCCATACATGCCACCTTTACAGTTTTATTACATGTATAGGTTATTTAAGTGTACACAACTGATTTTTTTCTTGAGATTCTAACATTTTTAAACATTTTTCACACTCCTCTGGGGGTACATGTGGCAAACAGACAGGCCATCAAGTGGCATTAATGCTTTCATAAATTGAGGCCACTTGATGGCCTCACTTTTTATCCATAGGAGTAAGAGTAGTGCCGAATTTTGCATTAATTATTTCTTTATATTTTACAACCTTCTCTGCAAGCAAAACGGTCTCATCCTCTCTTACTTCTATTAGAAGTAATTTTGATAAGATTATGAAAGTCCTACACAGCTCGATTATAGGCACTTGAAACAGTTGTGACTGGAGTAGCCTGATTAGGATATCGTCATGCAGTCGAGTCATGGCACGAGTCATGGTCATGCTCTCACTAGCACTGATTTCACCATTTTACTTTTCCACTGTTAAAAACTACTTTGTGGCTCTCAGTTTTGTAAAGCGTTAAAGTCACACACACTTCTTTTCACAGTCCTACTCCTCGGTGAAAAAAATTGGAAGCTTCGTGAACAACTTTTATGTCCTACTCTGAGCTAGGAATATTTTCAGTCCTAAATGAACTTTGAGCACAATTCTGAGACATTTATTTAAAACAGGCCCTGATGTCAAAGTGAAGTAACCCTGATGTGTCTTTCATCTTTTGCATTAAGGTTCCTTGGCTGACCGTATAACTACCTTGTATATTTGCTGTGACCCGTGACATGGAGCGGTCCTCCACAACCACATCTTAGTAGCAGATTCTATGTGTACTGGGTGATTCACTCAAAAGAAGCCCATAATATTTTGTAATAACTCTCACTTGGATGAAGCAATCTGAAAACAATTGACATAAAATGTGTTGCTTGGTATATGGAGCTTTGATCATGCAAGGATGCCCTTTAGTCGGATTGATAAGGTAGGCAATGTAGTATATATTATGATATATATATATACACAAAATCTTAAGAATAGGGAAAATATTACAAGTATTCAGACTTCGCACTGGTGGATCATAACCAGGTTGCAAGTACTTCTTCAAAATGGCAAAAGACGAAACAAGGGCAAGAGACAAAAAAATGGAGAGTAGGAAAGTCACTGAAAACTGCAACAAGCTGGTCATCAGTTGATCAAAAGTTTAAGACCATAGCCTTTAAAAGGTTTAATCTGTGCAAAAATATGACTTTAATGTCATTGTCCTTTAGACAATGTCCAAGAAGGACTTCTTCCAGGACAATAACTTTGCACTTCTTGACCATCCTGCGTGTTCCCTGATCTAGATCCCCTTGAAAATATTTGGGGATGGATGGCAAGGGAACTTCACAAAAACAGACGTCAGTTCCAGACTGTGGATGCTCTTCGTGAAGTCATCTTCACCACATGGAGCAACATTCCGATCAGCCTCCTGAAAACAGTTGCATCAAGCATGCCGAAATGAGTGTTTGAAGTTATCAACATGAACAGTGGTGCTACTCACTACTGAGTCCTTTTTTACACTTTTAGTGGGGCTATGGTCTTAAAATTTTGATTGGCTAATGAGCAGCCTGTTTGAGTTCAAATGCCAATCAAATGCCAGTTTTTTTTTTTTTTTTTGTCTCTTGCTCCTTTTTCTTCTTCTGACATTTTGAAGCAGTTTTTACAACCCCCCTCTCTCTCTATATATATATATAGAGAGAGATACTATAGATAGATATATAGATAGATAGATAGATAGATAGATAGATAGATAGATAGATAGATAGATATGGATATAGACTCGGCCAAAAATATTTGTACACACTTCAGAAGAAGAAAAGAAGTATGATAGTATATATTATATTAGATTCAAGATTCAAGAATTTTATTTATTACATACATGGTTACATAAAAGTACAGCTGTAGTGAAATGCAGTTGCGACAAACTCCAGCCTGCACAAAAATTTTGGTCATTTTAAAAGATAAAAAAACTAACAATGAATATTTACAACAGACTAGGATATGAGTTATATTTGGTTATTCTGTATAAGTTTAATTCTGTAATATATGTGCGAATTTATGTAATAAAAGGACTGTGACTATGTGCTAAATTTGATCAGTTATTGTTAAGGTTGTGTATTTAATGGCAATATCGCTGGTGAAAAAAGCTCTTTAGTTCATGTTGAACGTGACCAGAGTCTCTTGCCAGATGGCAGGCACCGAAACAGTTTGTGATTAGGATGATGAGTGTCTTTAATAATGCGCTGTCCCCTGAACCTGCACTACCTGATGTAAATGTCCTGTAGACCAGGAAATTCAGTCCTGGTAATGCGCTCAGCACATCTGATCACTCTCCTCAAGTCCCTTTTATCCTGGGAGCTGCTGTTCACATACCAGATGGTAATATTCCCAGAGACAATAGATTGGATGATCAAGGTATAGAAGGTTTTGCGCATGGTCTTTGAGACATTTAAGCCCAAGTTACTGTCCTTACACCAAGAAGCAGTCATGGGCAGAAGAGCAGGAGACTCAGAACACAACCTTGAGGTGATCTGATGTTTAGTGTGATGCTTTCTGAGAATCGATGTCCGATCTTTACCACCTGTGGTCTGTTTGTCAAGAAGCTCAGCATCCACGAGCATAATGAGTGGTCGAGTCCCAGTTCACTGTGCTTTGCGATGAGTCAGAAAATAACTACAGTGTTTAATGCTGAGCTGTAGTCGATAAAAAGAAGTCTTGCATAATTCCCTTTTGCAATTTCCAGATGCGAAAGCATATGAAGGACATGGGAGATGGCATTATCCATGCTTCTGTTTTGGCGTTAAACTAATTATATCATATTATATTGCATATTGTATAATTGTAAATTATATTAATATAATATTCATAATATTATCATAGTGTCATAATATTACCATATTAATCAATATATAATGTATAGCAATACATTTAGTATTAACATATAATTTTTTTCCCCCATAAGTATGTACTGTATAAATTTTTTTGGCTGACTCTGTGTATGTATGTGTATAGAAGGATAGATATAGAGAGTATTCTTACTTTACAGCATTTCTTCCCACCTGCCTAAAATGTGTACAGTACGTAAAAATATAAACAGACAAAAGTTTGGATATTCTTTTCAAAATTTACATTCATACTGAAGACGTTCGAACTATGAAAGAACACATTTGGAATTATGTAAAAAATAAAAAAGTGTAAAACAACACAGGATATGGTTTGTATTTTAGATTGTCCAAATTAGCTACATTTTGCTTTGATGACAGCTTGGCACACTTATGGCATTCTCTCATTAGATTAATGAGGTAGTCACTTGGAGTGGTTTTAAATTGACACATGTGCCTTGTCAAGAGTTAATTTGTGACAGTATTAATGGGCTTTAGACCATAAATTTTCTTGAGCAGAGAAATGGTGGGTACAGAGTCAATAGCCCCCCTAATGCTACTACAACTACTGTACAAATCCATATTATGACAAGAACAGTGAGTTAAATCAACAGAAAAGGCAGTCCATCATTACTTTAGGAAATGAAGTTCAGTCAGTTAAAAAAAAAAATCTCAAGAACTTTGTGTATCCCCAAGTGCAGGCTCCAAAACCATATAATGTGATGATGATGATGATGATGAAACTGGCTCTCATGATGAATATCCCAGGAAAAAAGACCAAGAGTTAAATCTGTTGCAAAGGATAAGTTTATTAGAATAAATACAACCAGAAACCGCTAATTTACAGCACCTCAGATTAGAGCCTACACATTTCAACATCCACTGTTCAGAGGAGACAGTATGAGTCAGGTCTTAATGGTCGTATTGAGGCAAAGAAACAATTACTTCAGAACAACAAGCAGAAAAAAATTAATTGGGCCAAGAAACATAAGGAAAGGACATTAGATCAGTGGGAAACTGTCCTTTGGTCTGATGAGTCCAAATATATTTTGTTTGGTTCTAACCACCATGTCTTATTTAGACATAGAGAGGGAGTATAGATGGTTCCTGGGTGTGTAATTCTAACTGTGAAGCATGGAGTAGGAGGTGTGATGGTAGACTGTGTGATAAATTCGAGGGAACACTTAACCAGCATAGCCACCATAGCATTTTACAGCAAAATGTCATTCCATATGGTTTCCATTTTGAGGAACCATCATTTGTTTTACAATGACCCCAAACACACCTCTATGTTATGTAAGAGCTATTTGTCCATTTGGCAGAGTGATGGATTCCTGCATCAGATAACCTGGCCTCAACAATCACCTGATCTAAATCTAATTGAAATAGTTTGGGATGAGTTGGACATTGTCATCAAAGCAAAAGGTGGATACTTTGAAGAATCGAAAATATAAAACAATCTGGGTTATTTAACATGTTTATTGACTACAGTACATAGTTCCATAATTGTTCTGTCATACAATCAGTGCCTTTAATATTAATATAAAATGTTGAAAACGTTATTTAAAAAAAAAATGTAAAAATATTTGAACACCACAAAAAAAGGGAAAATGCCCCTTAAATTCCCTTGTATTGCTTCCACAAAATTTAAGAGTGCTGTGGACCTCAATAAAAGCAGACGTTTTGGCAGTGTTATGGTCTGGAGCATTCAGGTATGCTGGGAACACAATGTCAAGAGGGAAAGATATAAGTAATGATCTTTGAGAAGCTATTTTTTATGCACACCAATCAGGAAAGGGTTATAAAACCATTTCCAAACAATCTGGAGGTCATCGTTATTCATAAGTGGGAACCATTCAAGACAACTGACAAAATTCCCAGGAATGGATGTCCCAGCATATTCACGTCCAAGCCCATGGACTGCTCAGAGAAATACAAAAATAAAAAATACCTTTCAGACCCAACAGGCATCAATGAGTATATTAAATGTTTAAGTCAATGACAACACAATTAGAAGAAGACTGTAATGTGGTAAAAAAGTAAGGTTGTTGTACCACACCCACAAAGTCCATGCAGCTTAATTGAGGGATCTTCATGTCTATGTTATCTTCTGTGTACCTTTTAGTTTCAGTCTCTGCACTCTTAGCACAATGTACAACCTTTCACACCATTACAAACAAAATAATACCTAATAATCTGTTATATCTCTCAATATTCATAACTGCATTAGCCAGTGTCACATAGAAAATGATGGGCTCCTTACCACCATTACCTCAAATTAAAATTTTATATCCAGATTTCTTTGTGACTGTGCATATTGTTAAAAGCAATATTAAAGAGCTATCTTTGGAAAAAAAAGACCAAAGACCAACTCTGTTTGTAAGAAATGTAATAAGGTAGGAGTTCAGTAAAGGCTTCTTCAGCCTTAAAATATTTTTTTAACAAACTAGTACTCACACCGCAATTTCATAACTAAGTGTACCCTCTTAGAACAATGTATATTGTATACATAAGTCCTTCAAACCATGTAAAGCACATGCAAATGCATGTAAACCATGGAAGCAGATATAGATATAGAGCAGATAAACACTCTTAGGGCAATACTAAATGACATTTACATGATCTTACAGGTGAAACTTGAATATCATGCAAAAGTTAATTTATTTCAGTAATGCATCTTAAAAGTTGAAACTAATATATGATATAGACTCATTAATGCAAAGCAAGATAGTTCAAGCCGTGATTTGTCATAATTGAGATGATTATGGCTTACAGCTCATGAAAACCCCAAATCCACAATCTCAGAAAATTTGAATATTGTGAAAACGTTCAATATTCTAGGCTCAAAGTGTCCTACTCTAATCAGCTAATTAAGCCATAACACCTGCAAAGAGTTCCTGAGCCTTTAAATGGTCTCTCAGTCTGGTTCAGTAGGAAACACAAACATGGGAAAGACTGCTGAAGGAGGGAAATCCTCCAAAGATAATTGTAAAAGAAGTTGGATGTCCCCAAAGTGCTGTATCAAAGCACATTAATAGAAAGTGTGGAAGGGGAAAAGTGTGGAAGTAAAAGGTGCACAAGCAGCAGGGATGACCGCAGTCTGGAGAGGATTGTCAGGAAAAGGCCATTCAAAAGTGTTGGGGACTTTCACAAGGCGTGGACTGAGGCTGGAGTCAGTGCATCAAGAGCCACCACATACAGCTGGATCCTGGACATGGGCTTCAAATGTCGTATTCCTCTTGTCAAGCAGGCAGAACTGGTCTGTTGCTCAGTGGTTCAAAGTCCTCTTTTCTGATGAGAGCAACTTTTGCATCTCATTTGGAAACCAAGGACCCAGAGTCTGGAGGAAGAATAGAGAGGCACACACTGCAAGATGCTTGAAGTCCAGTATGAAGTTTCCACTGTCTGTATTGATTTGGGGAGCCACTGGTGTTGGTCCACTGTGCTTCATTAAGTCCAGGGTCAACGCAGCCATCTACCAGGACATTTTGGAGCACTTTGTGCTTCCTTCCGCAGACGAGCTTTATGGAGATGCTGACTTCATTTTCCAGCAGGACTTGGCACCTGCCCACACTGCCAAAAGCATCAAAACCTGGTTCAATGACCATGCCACAGGCTGATAGCTTCCATACCACGCCGCATTGAGGCAGTAATTGCTGCAAAAGGGGCCCAAACCAAGTACTGAGTACATACAGTATGCATACTTATACTAGAGGTCCAGTATTGTTCTATGTAAAATCCTTGTTTTATTGATTACATGTAGTATTCTAATTTTCTGAGATTGTAGATTTGGGGTTTTCATGAGCTGTACGCCATAATCATCTCAATTATGACAAATCATGGCTTGAACTATCTTGAGTCTATCTCATACATTCGTTTCACCTTTTAAGTTGCATTACTGAAATAAATGAGCTTTTGCACAATATTCAAAATTTTTGAGTTTCACCTGTAATTACTTTTTTTCTTGCTGTAATTGACAGAAAAAGGTTTTTAAAAAAGCCATCCTTTTCACCTAAAAAGTAATTTTGGGTGACAGATGGCTATTGTATTATTGGGATGGGAACTTGCAATTATCTGACAAAAGAGAAAGCTTTATTTTTGCACCCCTAGGAGCCCAAAAAGGTATTTTTATCCACTGATCCTAATACAAATATATTTTTGTGTCATTCCATATTGATTATTGTGAGGTCAGTTATTTAATTTTTACCAGTTCATTTATTTAATTTAATTCTATTTAACTTTATTTAATTATTTAAGTTATTTACACTATATGCCTGGTAATTAATATCTGTTCATAGGAACAGGGGCTTCCTACATTCAGCCATGTTAAAATTGATTAGAGATTAGCATGAGGTTGTGTATAAGCTCTCAGGGTGATATCAGTGGATACTCTATTAGTTTTACTCAACTGATGAGCAGGGAATTAGCCACAAGGTCAATGCAGTGATTCTGACCAAATAAGACTTTAAAAAGGTAGCAAAAATAAGAATTTAAAGAAGAGAAATCCCATCAGATTAGAGTGATGGTGATTCACTTATTTTTCAGAGACATCAGGATAAATATAATGCAAATATTTTTGGTTAGTCTGATTATTCAGAAACATATGCATCAAGATGCGATTTCAAAATAATTTAACAAAAGACACATAAGACAATGATATGCTTAAAATGATGTGTAATCTTAACATTTAAAATTAACATGTGTGTACATTAATGCACTGGACATGTAGTTTTTCATTTAATTTTAAACAATAAAGCACACCCAACACTGTCTAGTGTGTGTGTATATGTGTTTGTGCGTGCATACAGTATGTGCATGCATGCATACATGTGTGTGTCAGTGTGTGGTGCTGAAGGAAGTCATTCTCTCTTTTAATGCCCAGAACCATGACCATTAGTATTCTCTGCCATAGCCAGAGTTCATACAGCTAATGGAGTTGCTACCTAGGGACATTAATTGTGCATGACACCACTCAAGGGGCTTACAAGCACTCACACTAATATCACTCTAAGCCCCCAGCCCTGCTTTCAACAAAGCACCCAAAAAGATTACAAACAAAAGCCCACATAACTACCGTTATTACACTACAGCTTGACAGGGGGGTTCTGAAGTTCACTTTTGACATCAACTGGGACTGTAGCAGCAGTGGGTGATGGGAAAATGGATTTTTCCCACTTGCAGGCAAATGTCATTTGCCCCAAGGAAATGTAGAAAATGGTGTTTCCAGCTAGACAGAAAGGCAGCAGGGGTAATGGGAAAGCTTAAATTGCCTAATTGAACTTATTCATACCTTCAAATAGTCAGAAAGTATACCATAGCTTCAGATGATTCGTTATACCTGGTTAAATGCTTCAACAATACACTTCAAAAAATATAATCTTTCTTACAGATAATCTGTGGGTACATACTGTACATAGTACTTCTAAGCTAGGATATAAGACAATCACTGGGAATGCAGATGATAGTAGGGAAATGTGGTGATTTAATTTGTTCAGAATAATAAGTGATCTTTCAAAACCCACAGGACATGAAATTAATGCGCTTTAGAATTATCATATTTCTCATTACACTGTCACCTGCCGTGCTTATGCAGCTACCTGCACTAGGAAAAGGGCAGATACAAGGAAGGAAGCTGTTAAATTGGAAAGAATTATAGTGTATTATTGTCATCCTCTCCTCCCTCATCCTGCAATAACTGCTTTCTTTGGCTATCATCATCTGTTTTTCTGAACATTTTTGTAGTAATAAAGTAAGTTCCCAATTTGAGA
>JAAGKR010003572.1:49229-72599 GCA_011419295.1 Clarias macrocephalus
TCTCTCTTTTAATGCCCAGAACCATGACCATTAGTATTCTCTGCCATAGCCAGAGTTCATACAGCTAATGGAGTTGCTACCTAGGGACATTAATTGTGCATGACACCACTCAAGGGGCTTACAAGCACTCACACTAATATCACTCTAAGCCCCCAGCCCTGCTTTCAACAAAGCACCCAAAAAGATTACAAACAAAAGCCCACATAACTACCGTTATTACACTACAGCTTGACAGGGGGGTTCTGAAGTTCACTTTTGACATCAACTGGGACTGTAGCAGCAGTGGGTGATGGGAAAATGGATTTTTCCCACTTGCAGGCAAATGTCATTTGCCCCAAGGAAATGTAGAAAATGGTGTTTCCAGCTAGACAGAAAGGCAGCAGGGGTAATGGGAAAGCTTAAATTGCCTAATTGAACTTATTCATACCTTCAAATAGTCAGAAAGTATACCATAGCTTCAGATGATTCGTTATACCTGGTTAAATGCTTCAACAATACACTTCAAAAAATATAATCTTTCTTACAGATAATCTGTGGGTACATACTGTACATAGTACTTCTAAGCTAGGATATAAGACAATCACTGGGAATGCAGATGATAGTAGGGAAATGTGGTGATTTAATTTGTTCAGAATAATAAGTGATCTTTCAAAACCCACAGGACATGAAATTAATGCGCTTTAGAATTATCATATTTCTCATTACACTGTCACCTGCCGTGCTTATGCAGCTACCTGCACTAGGAAAAGGGCAGATACAAGGAAGGAAGCTGTTAAATTGGAAAGAATTATAGTGTATTATTGTCATCCTCTCCTCCCTCATCCTGCAATAACTGCTTTCTTTGGCTATCATCATCTGTTTTTCTGAACATTTTTGTAGTAATAAAGTAAGTTCCCAATTTGAGAATCTCTCTCTCTCTCTCTCTCTCTCTCTCTGTGTGTGTGTGTGTGTGTGTGTGTGTGTGTGTGTGTGCGTGCAAATTTTCATTTAGTTTGTTTTCAGTGCACAATCCTCAGTAGTAAGAAATGTTATTCCATTCATTTAATGATTTAAAATAATTATCCTTCTTTGTTACTGAATTCTCTAGTCATAATGAATCCAGCCTCATTTTAGACATGTCAAACATATTCTTTTAAAATAATGTGAATAATTGCTTCACAGGAGCCCCTTACAGGGATAATATGATAATTACATTTCCAGGATAAAAATGATGTAAAAAGCTTGGGCTTGGCCTTTTTAAGAGGCAAAATCCATTACCTTTTCTTAATTCACCATGTCATAAATTAAATGTTTCCTGCTGGTTATTAGCTTCTATATTAATACATCTGAGGTCAGGGCAATTGAAACCTGAGGTTAAGAAATATGGAGCTATATCTAATGAATCTTTTACCATTACCATTTATTGATTTATTTTTGAAGATAATATAAAGCACAATGGATGATAATCCTTTTGTGCAAAATGAATATTTATTCCATTAGATTTATTAATTTATTAAGAGGCTCAGGTAATAGATTGCTTCAGGACAAACGTGGCATACGACCAAGAGGGGATCTTATGTGAAAGCTGAATAATAATATGCTTAGAAAAACTACCATAGCTGCAAAAGATGTTCTATTTTCCTATGCTTCTCCAGCTTCATGTATCCACCTGAGACCCTGACTCTACTGTTGTGTACATTCCATTTTCTCCTCGCTGTTTCTCCTTATTAGTACCTGATTACTATGAACTTAATACCTTCATACAGAAAGAAGTTTGACAATAGAGTTATACTCAATGGTCTTTAAATGAGAATAGCACAAAGATATATAGATAATGTAGTTGGACGAAAATGTCATATACTTATATAAAAACATTCGAGTCTCATCAGGACAAACATGAAATCAGTAATATTAATTCATTTACTCATACATTTATTCATTCTAACACTAATATTAAAAAAAAAAAGCTTAGAATAATAGAGTAAAAATTATTTTGAAGTTATAGCTGTCTATTGTTTCCAACGGGATCAATTGGACAATTGTGTCAGAATGGCTTTCATTGTCATGTTCATGTGCACCTGAGCTCAAGTATGGTGATTTGGGGCCATCAACATAAACAGCTCTCTTAGGTCCACTTGAAATCTCTTTGTCCTTCTCTCTCTCTCTCTCTCTCTCTCTCTCTCTCTCTCACTGACATGAGACCTTTGTTAAGAGGAGATGAAATTAAGTAGAATAAAAATCCTATTTAAATTACTATTGCCTAACAGCCATTAGTCTAGAGGTTTCTGTCAAACGTTGATGGATTCCTCACTTAGTTCTCACAATGTTCTAATGACATTGATGAAACCACTGCAAACCAAATACTGTTAACCCAGTCATGGAGGGCTGTAAATTGTGTCAACATTAGAAAACATGAAAAATAGACTACAAACGCAATAAAAAATTTCTTTAAGCATTGATGTATCATATTAAACACACAC
The DNA here is from genome assembly GCA_011419295.1 of Clarias macrocephalus. NCBI lineage: Eukaryota > Metazoa > Chordata > Actinopteri > Siluriformes > Clariidae > Clarias > Clarias macrocephalus. Next base: position 51,689 of record JAAGKR010003572.1, read on the forward strand.
ACACACACACACACACACACACACACACACACACACACACACACACACACACACACACACACACATATCACATTTCTTTGTGGCATAGATTCAAGGTGCTACAAACAGTCCTTACCAATTTTGCTCCACATATAGTGTGTATTTTGTGTGTGATGTCTGTGTCACTGCCATCCAGGCGCTCATGTAATGGTGCCACATTTTCAATTTATCTTCCACAGCCATGGCATCTAAAGCTGGAAATAAAATTACATCCCGATCTGACAAGTGACTAATCAAGGACCTCAAAATGGTGCTGCAATCAATTACTTCACTGTGAAATAAACCACACAAACAGACTGATGATAATAAATGTAAATTATTTCTCAGAAGAAATTTTCTCTGGTACATGAGTAATACTAACCATCAGGAAGGAGTCTTCCTTAACATTAATTACAGAAAATGACAAGTGAGCTGACAAGTAGGAAGGCTCATTATCTGCGAACATATTCACAACTTCGCAATTTGCTGCAAAGATGGACTCCAGCTAAATTAATCTCTTTTCTTTGCATGAGCCGCTTCTAATTTTCATGTTATTAACAGGTTTGCAGTATCAGTCAATGCTTGTCAGCCTAATCAGTTTTTTTTCTTGCATCTCATCAGTCATCTTTGCAAAAGACCAGAGTGGATTTGGGAAGAATCTGGTACCCATAATGTGTCCTCTATCATTTGTCTCCCAACCCCCATTCTAAAAGCTTGCTTTTAATAAGGTTCTTTAATCATTTGTCTTTTTTTCTCAACCATCGTTTCAGCTGGGTTTCATTATCACTGTTTTTGGTAACAAGAACCAGTACAGCAAAAGGCAGGTTATCAAGCCGACATAGGGGGCTTTTAAAACAATGCAAATTGTTAAGCCTAGCAAGTGTTTTCTAATATTCTTTTTGTTTTTAATAAAATTTAATGGGATGGAAAAAAATATTAGTAAATTATATGGATTATTCACTTAAATTAATATGTTAATGATCTTAAAGATGAATAACATTTTATTGTGTAATATACATCTATATAATTAAAAAATTATACCTGAACACAATATATCTGTACAATGATCAGAACTCGCTCTTTCAATTATATCTTTACATTTTAAACACTGGAGGACCCCAAACCAGTGTCAAAACATGTTCTGTCTGTATGTCTATCTGTCAAACCAGATTTTATCGAAACTGGCTGGACAGAATTTATTGAACAATTATGTGCCAGATTATGGCAAAGCATCTATTTTTAACTAGTATCAATCAAAAGTTTGGATTTACTTTCGACATTCCATGACAATGCTGTATTTTTTCAAACCTATGAAAGAACATGTGGCATTAGGTAATTAAGTAACAACAACAACAACAACAACAACAGCATTCAGTTGTTTTTTAAGACATAAGGCTAAGCTGTTCTGGAATAGCAAAAACAGTCTTGTCAAGTGAATTTGCAAAAGCCATCAAACACCACGATGAAACTAGCTCTCATGAAGACCATCCCAGGAAAGCCAGACATGACTTACTTAGAATAAAAAAAGATATAATTTTCATTAAAAGTTACCAGCCTCAGAAATCGCTGTTATGAATGTTTTACAAAGCATCTCAATGTCAATTGTTCAAACTGTTCATTGTTTTACAAAGAAATAAAAAACAGGAAAGAGCATGAAGTTAGAAGGTGTGTCCAAACATTTGCCTGGTAGTGTATGTTTCACAAAGTAGCCTGTGTACATGATTTAATAAAATTTATTGCATTTTTTTTTTCATATTCAGATCACAACAAGAAAGAATCATATACAATGTGACCAGAAGATAGAACTGAGAACTGTTTTGGCATTAATTTTATTATTAGTCTTTGCCATTATGACATTACTGCCTTATGCTGTTTACTGTAATAACTGTTGTTTAGGTTAGGTTTTATGAGATAAATATTATCAGTTAACTGAAGTTTTATTTCAGATATCCTATGCCACAAATAATATATTTGTTCCTTGGTTTAAAATTTAATAAATTTAACAAATTTTTCGAAAATGTTTTGAATATGTGTTACTCAGAAAAGCCAGAGAAACCAACTCAGGTTTCACAATTTACACTGACATTAAAAGAAGAGTCATTTAATTAATATACTCATTCAGCTTTAGTTATCCATCTTTCTATAGTTATAATTGGGTACAATGTGTTAACAACCTGGATCGAGCTTTAACTGTGCAATGTATTTCTGAAGTGTACTCACGTTTGTCTGCACATCTACAGTATGCTCCCTCAAAGAACATGTAGTCTTGTGATACCTGATGTAGAAACACAATATGTCAAGCAAAATTAGATCAAACAGAATACGATCAAGGGGGAATGAACGTGATTTTAACAAAACAAGAAAAGTAGGTGCTGTCAGTGATTCAAATGATGAAGACTTTATCAGCTCCAATTTATCATCCTTTCCTTAATTACACTTCACAAATTGTGGGATAAAAATAGTGATGTGTAACCTTTGGAGGCTAGGTCTTTTAATGAAAAGGATATATTTTCATGTATTTTTTCCCACTACGTTCCTATTTATTAATATGCTAATTATAATAAATATAAAGGAAGGGGTTTTAATACTAGATTAAGGTGAGCGTTAGACATAAGCTCTATAAAAGCATGCTACAAAATATAATGCAATATATAGATGTTGAGATGTTAATTTTATTAATAAATAATTTCAGAAAATAAGAATGTATATAAACTTTGTTTGATAACCATCAGCTTGCCAACAAATTTGGTTTTGATCTAGAAGACAATTAAATTAAATTAAATTACATTTTATTTGTATAGTGCTTTTAACAATTGTCATTATCGCAAAGCAACATTACACAATCAAAAGAAATTATGGAATTTTGTATGAAATATGAATGTGTATGAATCAAAATGATAAGATTACAAAACATTGATTTAGAAAACTTGAACTAGAAGTTCAAAGTTTTTGATCAATTTCTGTTCAAGTTTTTCTTAATCCTTTTCAAAAACAGAATCTTTACATAAGATTCTGCAAAACACTGGTGATATGTTGGTGTATATTATCGTAGCGTCTGTCCTAAACCTGAATAAATGAGCAGGGTTGTGCCAGGAATAGTATTCGTCATAAAATGTGCCAAATCAATATGCAAATCATGAAAAAGATTTCCATACTGGATCAGTCATGGCCCAGTTTAACCAAGATTGCCTCATGTAAAATTGGTCATCAGGATACCCATGGAAATTGGGTAACTGTTGACCAAAGAATGAAATGGAAGAAAGAGTGCAGTCGTGTCCAGGGAGAAAGTGAAATAAGGAAGGGTAAAAGCATATGGGTTAAAATAGGAACTTTGAATGATGGCAATATGACTGTTAAAGGAAAAGATCTATCTAATATGATGGAGTGGAGAAAAGTAGATTTACTGTGTGTACAATATACCAAGTGGAAGGGAAGCAAAGCTGGGAACATTGGAGGTGGGTTCAATCTGCTTCACCATGGTGTAGAAAATAAGAGAAATGGTGTATGTCTAATACTGAGGGAAGAGTATGGCAAGAGTGTGGAAGTGTGTCTGATAGAGTGATGTGTGTAAAACTGGACGGGATAATGGTAAATCATCAGTGCGCATGTTGGATGAGGGAACAGAGGTGATAAAGGAGGTGATGGGTAGGTATGGGGTCCAGAAGAGGAAAGTAAAAGGACAGATTATTTTAGATTTAAAAAAATAATAATAATAAATGGCAGGTTTTAAATGTCAGTGGTCAATAAAAAATTTAAGAAGAAAGAGGAACATGGTGACATACAAGTGTTGGAATATGTTCTTACGTGGACTATCTGCTGTATAGTTGATGCAATCTGAAGGATATATGAGACTGTAAGGTGGTTTAGGGGACAGTGTAGCTAGACAACATTGAGAGATAGACATGATTATAACTTTGGAGGAACAGAAGAAGAAAGAGAGGACTGAACCCAGGATTACATGGTGAAAGTTCAATAAAGAAGATTTTTGTGTTGTAATGTTTTTAATGCACAATGGTACCACAGCACATAGACACGAGACGAGATCTTACAGAAAAAGTGTAATTTTATTTTTACGCTAAGGAAAGAGTTTAAGGAGGGAGGATGGGAAAAGGGGGAGGAAAGTGGTGAAGGTGTGCACATGCAGGTCTGGAGGCAGTGCCCAGCTGGGCACGAGGCTGGCAAACGATGGCAGCGGGCAAAGTGGCAGAGGGAACAGTAGCTTCTACATGCTCCCTTGAATGGCTTCTCTTTGCTGACTGGCCAACCAACCCCTCCCAGCTTGGTAGAGGTCAGTAACTCTATCATGTTCATAAGGACAAATTTGCATCATGTTAGGAAAAATTGGAACATGTTAAAAAATTCCGGCTGGTGCCTTCCGACTAAATATTAGGTTAATGCCTCGGTAATGCCTCAGTATCGATTCCTAAGTGCTATTATTGAGTTATTATAGATTCTCATGCATTGGTATCACCTCTTTACTCATATTTGGCAGCAAAAAATCCTTCTGAAATTGTACCGTACCATAAACGGCTTACAAATAGATGAGTACAGACACTACCAAATTCACACTGAGGTCGCACCAAGTTGACGTGGGGCCATAGACATCATCACATCTGCAGATAATTGAAATTGAGTGAAATGGTGCCAAACCTAGTTGTTAACAAGGCATAAGCCTTGGCCTTATGCTGCCAAATCTGAGGCAGCCAAATCATGAAACCCTGAAGTCATATGATATGCTAGGTACCAATCAGCAGATGAAAAGAATCTGTCCTGTCCATAAACTCGAAAAACATAATCTTTTTCATAACATTTTACAGATTATGGCTAGATGCTGTATACACAAATTCTGCTGTAGTAATAACATTAAAAGGAAGAACCCCTCTGATGCAGCATCAATGATGGAGTCTGGCTTCCAACTGAAAGATGCAGAAGATGGAACCTTAGATTGAGAGTAACTTGGTCTGCAAGCGTTTTGCAAGAGAAGCAAGGAATTTTTTAAATAACGAGTGAGGTCTTGATATATGAGTAGTACACATGCACTTTGTCTGCCCAGCATCACACAATCACAACTAAGTCAATGGTTCTTCTCTCTCATGATGCATTATGGATAATCGTCTCCCGTGCAAGACGTCTCCCATGCAAGACGAATGTGCGTATGTCACTCATATAGTCAACATCTGTGCACAAATGTGTTTATTATAACATTGTGACCACGTGTGTGTGCGCACATAAAGCAAAAGTGTCATTACAGAGGTTCCTTATTAAAGATCCAGAGTGTCTCTCACTGTCAGAAAGCAGAGATTCTGTTAGTGTGTATGCGCATGCACGGGTGTCGTTGGAGAGGTTTCCCTGACACTTGCTCACACTAATGGAATCACAGCTGTAAAGTTTAAATAAAACAAATTATAAAATAAAAAAAATTTAATTAAAAAAAAGGAAAAATAAAAATTAACCTGCACGTTACCTTAGAAAAGAATCCCGACAAAGCAGTGTTTCTGTTTGTGTATGTGTGAAGGCAAGAGGAGGGGAGGAGTTAGGGGCCTACTATGTAGGATGACTTTCTCACACACACACACACACACACACTCTCTCTCTCTCTCTCTCTCTCTAGTGAAAACATAGCTCTGTCGTGATTCTTTTCGAAGTGCAGGTTAATTAAAATTTTTTGTAATATATTTTTTATTTCATATGGGGAAATTTGCTTAGATATTATGCTCGCAATCCAAGGTTTGACTGTATACACGTTATAAAATAGTTCTATAGAACAAGAACTTCATATTGAGCAACTGATATTACAATCGAAATATGGCCAAATATTGTGTTTATTTTTGCACAACTAATAATTACATTTTGCACCTTAAACATGGCTAAAATTGCATCTGGTAAAATTGGCTTCCCTTCAACCTTTTTGTTAGGAACCTCCACTAGAGGTCACTGTTCATGTCTGTCTGTTTGTAGTTTTTGTTTGTCGACTCAGTTTCCCAGAAGGCACCTCGGTCAGGTGATGGGGCTCACCTGAACCGAGGTGGCTCATTAAACATCTTATAAATAGCAGTTTGGGAAACTGGGTCGAGCATTATATCTATACATATATCCTTATACCGTCATGTGGGCATTCCTTTTTGTTTGGTTTTTATTTCTTTGAGTTTTACATTTTAGTTATATTGTTTAACCTGTTTTCAAGAGGGCTCTAGTTTTGTTTTCTGTATGTTCCTTGTTCTAGTGGATTCATGGAGCTGTTCTGTTCAGTGTGTAGTTAGGCTGTGTCTCCTCCCGTGTAAGTACTGTTACTGAGTCTCCCTAGTGTCAGCCTTCTTGTGTAGTTCTTTGTCTGTTTAGATTTGTGTAGCCACATGAGTGGTTAGCTGCTAGTAGGCCTAGGCTGCTAGTAGGGTTAGCCCCTAGTAGGGTTAGCCTCCAGTAGGCTAGGCTCTAGTGGGATTGACTGCTAGGGGTTCTGGTCGCTAGTAGGTTAGCCGCTAGCTTGGAATAGCTTCATGTGTGCCTCTCCTTCTTGTGTTCTGTTTTATTAGGTTAGTACTAACCCGGTTAGCCATTAACTCCATTAGCTACTAACCCGGTTAGGTCAGCATCCAGCGTCTCCATATTCCATGTAGCTACTAACCCATCTGGTCTCTAGTCCTGTCTCTGTGCCCCTGCTCCTGTCTCCTGTCTAGCCCTGTCTCCAGTCCTGTCTCCTGTCTCCAGTCCTGTCTCCTGTCTCCAGTCCTGTCTCCTGTCTCCAGTCCTGTCTCCTGTCTCTAGTCCTGTCTCTCCTGTCCGGTCCTGTCTTGTCTCTAGTTCCCCTATTTGTCTTTAGTTAGCTCCAGCTCCATGTTTCCCTATGTTTCCTCATCCTCAGTCCCCTGTGTTAGCGCTCAGTCCCCTGTCAGTTCCAGTTCCCTGTGTTTTTCCTGAGCCCTAGTTTTAGTTTGGGTATGTTGTTTTGGTTCCTTTGTTTGGTTGCGTCTGTGTTTGAGTTTGTATTTCTTTTGTAAATAAAGAACTCTCTTTCAATCGCCCCTCTGCATTCATGCCTACCCTACACGCCCATGGCAACTACATCAGCCGGTCTAGCCAGTACCTCGTAGACCTATGACACTTTTGGCTTAATCTGATGAGTTTTCATATTTTAAATTTAAAAAAGTACATTTATGTAAAATAAATAATTTGCCATGTCCATTTTAGAGTAATAAGCAGCGTAGTACACACATTGAAATGTCCCTGTGAAGTTGTGCTGAACATAAATCACTTTTGGAACATGTTGGCCAATAATAAAATGTTTTTTTCCCCCTAAAACTTGTAGTTGACACAAATCACCTATGGCAGCTGCTACTGGTTCTTTTTAAATTAGTGAAAATTGTATTAAAATATACTTTTCCCTTTGCATTACTGTGTGTGTGTGTGGGGGGGGGGGTGGTATTTAACCACTATTTATGTAGTATTATTCTAGTGTTTTGTAGTTACTTTTAGATTACTGTGGTGGCTAAATATATAAAAAAAAAATATTTCAATATTATGATTGGAAAAATGGATAGTAGATAGAATAATGGATAGGATATAAAATATATAGTCAAGCCTGAAATTATTCATACCCCTGGCAAATTCTGATTTAAAGTTTTTTCTTGATTAGAAAATGATACAGGTGTCTCCCAGAAAATAATAAGACAATGTACAAGAGGCATCATTGTGGAAAAAAATATTACTCATCTTTTATTTACATTTGAACAAAAAGTGGCATGTCCAAAATTATTCATTCCCTTCTCAATAACAAGCTTTATGCTGTTCAAGTCGTACTTCGGGTGAAGACCACACGGGCTGCAAAAGAAGTTTTTTTGTTGTTGTTGGTGATCGAGTATGTATAATAAGTGAAGGCTATAATCAGGCCCCATATGCCGCTGCTTATCTGGACAATGAAATCATTCACTCGTGCAGTTGGGAAGATCATTTACACCACCTCCAACAAATTCGAAAAGTGGGGCTAATAACACACACAAAAAATGGCACTATGGTTATGAGTACTGTATCAGTCAAGGTTTGAAAGAATGGTAGAGACAGAGTGCACATAACAAAAAAACAAAACAAAAAAACTCAGATTGGTCCGGAGACTCCTTGACATAGGGAAAACTGCAAAAGAAGAGATCTCACCAGAGTTTGACCACCTACTCCTCCTTTGTCTTCAGCCTTGGCCAGCCTGGCCCGTTGCCCAACTTGACTGCTTGCTGCTGCTGCCTTTGTGCCAAAGACGACCTCACTTTGCATTAATAATGTTCCTCCACTCTGTACCTAGAGAAAATATTCTTTTTCTTTCTTTTGTTCTGTTTGTTAATATCAGATGGTGTAAGCCTTGTCATCTAACTGTGAAGAACATTATCTGCCAAAGGCGGAAGCAGACACTGTATGTGACATCATTCTCTGCATTATCCTGCTGAAATAGGCCCATGTCATCAGAAATTACTGTTTCCATGGGATGTACTTGGTCAGAAAAAGCTTTTTTTTTTTTTGTTTTTTTGTAGATATTACATGTCAAAGTAATACACATGACCCACATGAATGCCATAACACGTGATTTCCCAGCAGAACATTGCCCAAAGAACCACACTGCACTCACCAGCTTGCCTCCTTCAAATAGTACATCCTGGTGCCATCTCTTCCCTAGGTTACTCACACAAGGTCATCCATATGATGGCCATCCATAATTCATCAGGCTACACCACACTCTTCCATTGCCCTGTGGCTCACTTTTAGTGCTCAGGTGCTTATTGTAGGCATTTAGGGTGGTGAACAAGGGTCTGTAGCTGCACAGCTCCATATGCAACAAACTGTGATGCACTATGTTTTCTGGCACCTTTCTCTAAGAGTTAGGTTTTTCAGCTATTTGAGCTGCAGGAGCTCTTCTATTGGATCAGACAACATGAGACACCTTTTGCCCTGTCACTAGTTCACCTTTTTTTCTTCCTTGGACCATATTTGATAGGTGCTGACCACTGCATATGGGAATATCTCCCAAGAGCTGCAGTTTTGGAGTTGCTTTCTGCTTCCAACCAGTCAACTTCAGAGACAAAATGTTTACTATCTGCCTCATATATTCCACCCACATGATCTGTGTTATTCATGTCACCTGTGAGTGGTCATAATGTTATGCTGATTAGTGTACAGTGGGAAAAATTATTATTTTATCCCCTGTAGATTTTGTAAGTTTGCCCACTTGAAATGAATGGTCTATAAATTTTAGTAAATATTTATTTTTAAGTATCAAGAAAGAATATCAATCAAAATCCTAGCAAAAACACATTATATAAATGTTATAAACTGAATTGCATTTCAGTGAGTAAAATAAAGATTTGATCCCCTACCAAGCAACGATAATTCTGGCTTCCACAGACTGGTTATGTTCTCATATGGTACACAGATTAATTTAAGAAGGTGCTTACAACAACAACTCTTTAATTGTATAAAAGCCACCTGTCCACAGAATCTCTATTTTCCATTCAAACCTCATCACCATGGGTAAGACCAAAGAGCTGCACAAAGCTGTAGTGCAAGAAGCTTGGTGAAAAGACGACTGTTGGAGTGATTAATTGCAAATGGAGGAAATACAAAGTAATCATCAGTCAACCTCAGTCTTGAGCTCCATGCACGATTTCACCCTAATGGTTTAGGATAATCATGAGAGGGATTAGAACTACATGGGAGGAGCTTGTGAATGATCTCAAGGCAGTTGGAACCACAGCCACCAAACAAACCATTGTTAACACAATACACCGCCATGAATTGAAATCCCTCCTCAAGAAGGCAAATTTCCAGGCCCTCCTGAAGTTTGTCAATGAACAGTGAAGGATTGAGAGAAAGTGATTTGGTCAGATGAGACCAAAATAGAGCTTTCTGGCATCAACTCGACTCACCATTTATGAAGGATAAAAAATGCTGACTATGACCCTAAGAACAAAATCCCTACAGTCAAGCATGGAGGTGGAAATACAGAGTGGCCTCCAGACCTTAATCCTTTAGAAAATGTGTAGGGAGGGAGCTGAAACTTTGAGTTGCCAAGTGACAGGAAAGAACTCGTAGGGATTTAGATATGATCTGCAAAGAATAGTGGCCCAATACCCTCCTGAGATGGGGCAAAACTGGTAAACTGGTAACTACAAGAAACATCTTGTCAACAAGGTTTTCTTCACCAAGGTTTTCTTCACCAAGTACCAAGTAATGTTTTTCTTGGGAAACAAATACAGTGGAACTCCAGATTGCAAGTAACACGGTTTGTGAGTGTTCCGCAAGATGAGCAAGTATTTTTAATAAAATTTTGACTTGAAAAACTAACAAGTCTTGGTTTACGAATACCGAGTATCATGTAGCACGCATGAGCTTCTTTTTTTGACGCCGAGTGTCACGTGATCACAACTAAGCCAATGGTTTTTCTCTTGTGCTGCAGAATTGTGGGTAATTGTCACCCCTGCTCGGTCTTAGTGTGTGTTTCTTGCTGGTAAAATCAACATCCGTGCATGCGTGTAGTGTTTAGTATAACACTGTGACCATGTGTGTGCGCATAAAACATATTTTATTTTGTGTTTAGTTTCTGTTTATTATAACACACGTGTGTGCGAATGCGTGTAAAGCAAAAGCAAGTCTCATTAGAGAGGTTAAAGATCAATTTTCTCTCTCTCTGTATCAGCATGCACTTTGTGTGCACACCTAATTGAATCCTGTGCCCCTTCACACACTCCACTTCTCCTCTCGCTTTCACACACACTCCCCTCCTCCTCTCGCCTTCACACACACAATCTCTGCTCTACACAGAAACACTGCTCTGTCGTGATTCTTTTCAAAGGTAAAGTGCAGGTTAATTTGTTTTATTTTTACTTTACAGCAGGGAGTCCGTTAGTGTGCGCTCATTCGAGAGATTTCTTATTTATTTTCCAGATAAAACAGTGTTTCCGTTGTGTATGCGCGTGTGTGAAACTCAAATAAGAGAGGAGGAAGAATTACTGAGTAAGACGAGAAGAGGGAGATGGGAGGGGCTTATTTCTCCTCTCCTCTTACTTTATCTTCATACACACAAACACATTCACAGTGCCTGCGCGCACAAACGGAAACACTTATCTGTTGGGATTTATTTTTACTTTTTTTAAAGATAAAGTGTGGGTTAATTTGTTTTATTTTTACTTTATATTTTGTATTGATGATTTTTATGTATTTCTTTTTTTAGGCTGTGGAACAAATAATTAGAGTTTCCATGATTTCTTATATGAAAATTAGATTTTGTTTTGACATATGAGCCTGCTTCCAAAACAAATTATGATTGTAATCCAAGGTTCCACTGTACTCACTGTACTTTTTCTGGATTTTTTGTTGATATTCTATCTCTATCCTATACAATATACCCATGATAAAAAATATAGACCCTTAATTTCTTTGTTGGTGGGGAAACTTACAAAATCTGCCAGGGATCAAATAATTATTTTCCCCTCTACAATGATCAGCCATAACATTACAATGCAAAATAATATGCCCAGTATTGTGTATGTTCGGCTGGGCAGCTCTGGCCCCTCAGGACATGACTCCAGGAGACCTCTGTTAGTGTGCTGTGCTGTTTGGCACTGGGATGTTGGCAGCAGATCTTCTGGATGGTGTGGGTGGCAGGGTGTGGCCTCTGTTGATTGGTCTGTGGTAGACTAGCTGTTCTGGTCTTTCTGCCATGCCCAGCATTGATTTTTTTTTGGCAATTTGTGCTGCATTGGCTTTTATGTGTGATCAGAAAGGATGTGCTGGTCTTTGGACCCTGCATGCATGGGTGAGTCTTGGGTGCTCATGATCCTGTCACTAATTTATTGGTATACAATTAATAATAAGTGTTAATGCAGTGTTAATGTGGTGTTAATGTTATGGCTTATCAATGTAAATAATGACTAAACCAATATAACTGCTGATACTAAATTGCATATTTACATTGCCACAAATACAACTATAAAATCCACCGTTTGTTGCCATCTTTATTTTTTTCTCAGTCAAGTTTGCATAATTGGTTAAAAATTATTGTTCAGTTCTCTGCTCTGTACATTGAATTTCAAAAAGACTGGATGTACATCTTGGAAGCCATTCAAATGATTTAATTGGACTCGGAGAGACATGCTCCCCTCAGATTCGCATGTTAAGAAACTTTTGTTGCTATAAATTCTTTTTTTGTGTGTCTGACACATTGGGGGAAAAAAGACAAATACTGTTCATCTTTGCTAGTTTTAAACAAAAAATGGTCATGATATGGTAATATAAAAGAATCAATAAAAGACTGATAAGCAGCAGGTGTTCTCCAGGTATTTTACTGACCTTTAAGCAAAACAGAACCTTTTGTTTCATAGAAAATCACTGTTTTAACTTTGACTAGAAGTTTGTTTTTAAATAATGTTTGTGTGTTTTAATTGTTGAGGTATTGTTAGGCCAACTTGTTTTTTATAGAAAAAAAAATCAAATAGCTACAGCAATTGACTACAATGGCAGAAACTAACTTTTTTGAGTAGTTGAAAGGTTGGGCTAAGTCAACCCTAACGAAATATAATTAATTGAGTCCACAACCAATACTAATTGAGCCGACTTAAATATTTGAATTACATGTTAAATCAACATAAGATTTTAAACTGAGTACACATTGTGTCAACTGAACAGCAATGTGAAATATTTAGTTTGGCCTGTAAATTTCTTTTTAAAAAAATCTGTGCAACTTTTTTTTACTAAACTTTTTCTATAATTTCATGTCTTTTTTTATAGTGCCATTTGCACAAGTACCTCAGCCTGAGAGTCAAGCCTAGTGATCAACAAGATGTTTCAACAAAATAATATGCCCAGTATTGTGGTTACCTCATCCTGATCTAATGTACAATGCCAAGGCAATTGCCTTCTATGTATGTTTGTGTGTCTTTCCTCATGTTAAAGTCATGGAGCTATAACTTAATCAAAGTCTGTACAAAGTTTAATAAATAAATAAGTAATCAGTCATTACCTTTTTCCCCTTAATGATTTTTAATCTCCACTAATCACAGGGGGCCAATGAGGATAGTCCCCCCCTTGCCATATTGTTTTATATTCTCTAAACTATATCGATGGATGGAACAGTTTCATGTTGTTTGATCCAAAATGATCCCCTACATGTAAAATATTGGTCAAAGACCAAGCTGATGCTGCAGATGACAGCCTGGGTTGCATGCTCTCTTATGCTTTTACTGTTTCTGTCTTTTTTGTTCAGATTTTTTTTAACCCAGCCTGGGTAATTTATACTGTACAAGAGATTCACAACTAAAGATTAAACAAGTCAATAGAGCTACTTCTCTTCCATTAATCAGGAACACAAGCAATTTTTTGGAACTACTTGTTGGAGGATCTTCAGTCCTTTCTTGGATGTGGAAGAGACTCGTTGGTAAAGTTACAGCAGAGAGAAAACAGCCTGTTACTCCGTCTTTCCCTCTAGTGAATCTGTGCCAACAACATGGATGAACTTCAACTCATAAGAAGGACTAAATAAAAATTTTCACACTCTATTCTGCTGTTCTGTGCTTCACTGAGACATGACTCCTGGACTGTAGGGTATATGTCTGCTGGGCTTTAGTCTCCATTGTGCTCTTCGCATATTGATATTTCCTGAGAAATTAAGAGGTGGAATCATATTCTACATAAATGGAAGTTAGTTTAATAACATTGTAGCACAGCCATATAATCGGGGGGTTTATATAGACCAAAGAAGGGGGTAAATAAAAATAAAACCGCCAGGCTTTATAAACCAACCCCGATATGGTTTATTTTGTTCCCAAAAGACTGTGTTTGGTTTCGGGTTTAAGCTCTCACGAGCATTGGGCGATCGCTGCGTGAGGCAACCCGGATGTTGCGCCGTGTCACGTGACCCGGCATAAAAGCGGAACCGGCAAACATGTCGGAGAGGAGAGATGAGGATATACAGCGCTGTTTTAGAGAGAGTGAGCTTGATTGACGCGACCAGTGGATTATTTTCCCATGTGGATTTATCTTCACTGGACCCCATAAATACACCTCTTTTTCCGTTTCGAGCTCCTGGACTTAACATCTTATACCGGTGAGACCGAACTGTAACAAACCACCTTACTATTGTTAGAACATTAATTAGTCGTTAACAGATTCAGGGAGGGAAAGGACCACCAGAGGACAATATTTCTATAAACAAAAATGTGTATATACATTTATTGCAGTGTTACACCATTCACACACACCCACACCCCCAGAGTCTGTCGCCTTAGCGGCCGATTAGAGTCCTTGAGCTCTCATAAAACAAAGTCTGTACAAAAGCGATACCGGGACGCGCTTTGCTATCCTCCGGACGCACGTCTTCTTTAATGGCGGCGCGGTGGACGCCGAAGATCCTTTCCTCACAAGCGCCGTCCGAACGCCGCACACGCTGCGCTGACACGTCAGGGAGCAGAATAGGTAGGAGGAAGAGAGTGAAACAAAAAAACCTCATGCACATTTGGACACAATCTTCCTGCAAAGGAAGCAAAGCGCGTCCCGGGACGGTACCACTTTTGTACAGACTTTGTTTACAGAAATATTGTCCTCTGGTGGTCCTTTCCCTCCCTGAATCTGTTAACGGCTAATTACTGTTCTAACAATAGTAAGGTGGTTTGTTACAGTGGCGCCCAACGTGGGGCCATCAGAGTGTCATTATTATTATTATCATTATCATACATTGTGTGTTATCTACATTGATGCCTGGTTGTTAGCCATTAGCCACCTAGCCTTCTCACTCATTGCTTCTCTGTTTACTTTCACACCAAAGAAAATACACTCACTCAGAGGTGTGATTAATCAACCTTTTTATTTAAATTACAGTAGGGTAAAATATGGCCGAGTCCGATGCACGAGCTGAGGAAGGGTTGATAGCCCATGACTTCACAGCAGGTCCGTTCGTGACGAGTTGTGAACCCATTCAGGAGCTCATTAACACCCTTAGCCGCCTTTATCTAGACGCTGATGATGAGGAAGGTTCTGGGGTGAGTGACGAATGCCCACAGGGTGATGAGAGGACGGAGCAGCTGCTCGACGATGAACAGCTACCTCCACCTCCTCCACATGTGGACACAGAGGATGATCAAAGCATCATTTCCCTGGTGCTGGCAACCTGCCTTAGCCAGCTAGAAATGGCTCTGTAGGCACTGGACAATAAATTGTCCCAGCGAATGGATGAGCTGTCGGATCAGATAGGTGAGCTACAATGCAACCATAGGACAGACACATTAACATGCCAGCAGAAACTGGAAAATGCTCAACCAGAAATGCAACAACTGTATCAGATGGTAAAAAAGCAGTGTGAGGAGCAGTTAAATGACATAGGTCAGTCCATGGTAGAGTGTATGAAGAGGAGAGATTCACAATTAAAGGCCATGATGGGAGCGCCACCGGCCGCTACCTCCACTCCCTTCCCACGGCCCGGGTCCGGTTCTCTTCCTCCCTTTCCCAATAGCTGCTCACACGCTACTACCTTCAAGGCCCCTGTGAAGTTGGATTTCCCCAGGTTTGGTGGTACTGAAGGAGAAGATCCCATCAGTTTTGTGGAAAGGTGTGAGGAATACTTAGCCTTGCATCCGCTCTCAGATGGGGAAATACTAGCTACACTCCCCTCTGTACTCTCTCACACTGCAAAAGATTGGTGGACAGCAGAAAAATACTGTGTCAGGAGCTGGGGGTCATTTAAATCTGCGCTGCTAAAGGCGTTCCTTACCGAGGACCATGAGGTCGAGGCTGAGAAGCGTCTGAGAGAGCGGATCCAGCTCCCTGATAAGAGCATAAGGGACTTTGCCTTTCAATATCGTGCCCTCTGCCTGAGGTGGAAACCAGGGATGACGGAGAGAGAAATTGTGCAAGCGATGCTGAGGAACTGTAAACCTCGCATAGCCAGTCTGCTACGGAGCATGGTCACCACCACCAGTGAGCTGGTGTGAATTGGAACCCTGGTGGAGAGAGATTTTAATGCCGCCAAAGCTTTTAGGCAAAGGCAGAACCCCAGTCCAACACCGAAACTGATAAAGGAGTGCAAAAGACCCACCAGCCTCAGCATAGCCCAGGCCAGCCCTTCCCTGTTGATGGTACAGCTTACCTTAAATCATGTGTCATCGACACAGGCAGCACCTTCTCCCTTATAACCGAGACGTTGTGGAAAAGAATAAACCAGCCGAAAAGTGGCTATCTGCAAAAGGCCAGTCATTCTCATTAGCCAATGGCTTGGTACAGGCTGCAATAGGCAAATTGCATGCCCAATGCTCCTTGCAAGCAGTGGAGTCTGAGGTTTGTCTTTTTATCATGAAAGATCGCGATCTTACCTTCCCCTGTTTGTTAGGGCTAGATTTTTTGACAGAGGCAGGCATACAGATTAACTTTAGCCAGCGCTCCTACACTATACCACTTAGAGAAGGTGAATATTTCCCGCTCTGTACCTCCACTCACGGCCAGGTCTCCCTTTATGTAGCCAATCCGCTGCCCCAAATGTCTGATGTCACCAGCTCAGCCATCTCCAGCCTGGTCAGTAACGCCGCCCTGTCAGAAGAACACAAATATGAGCTACAGGTGCTGTTGTTAGAGTGGACGACCGTATGTACAGACCGAACCGGCCATACTAAGGCAATAACCCACCACATCTACACCACCGACGAAAGACCAGTCAGGAAAAAGGCTTACCCTGTCCCTGTCCAAAAAACAGCAAATTGTGGAGTAAGAGTTGGCCAAGATGCTGGAAGCTGGTATCATTAGACCGTCCACCTCGCCGTGGGCCGCCCCGGTCTTGCTGGTGGGAAAAAAAGATGGTGGGTCCCGTTTTTGTGTGGACTTTAGAGCCCTCAACAGCAAAACACCACTGGATGGCTTCCCTATGCCCCAGGTCCACGAGATCTTGGAGGCTCTCTACGGGGCTACTGTGTTCAGCTCATTAGATCTGCATAGTGGACATTGGCAGGTGGCAATGCATCCAGATAGCATCCCAAAAACAGCGTTTGTCACAAAGAACAACCAATATGAGTTCCTCCGTCTTCCCTTCAGCCTGAAAAATGCAGGGGAAACTTTTCAGAGACTTATGACTTCGGTTTTGGGGGAAGTCATAGGAAAGTATTGTTTTGTTTAAATTAATGACATCGTTGTTTATTCAAAGGACACCACTTCTCACCTTAACCATCTCCAACAGATATTTGCACTCCTTGAAGCTGCTGGTCTCACAGTCTACCTGAAAAAATGCAACCTCTGTCAGACATTCCTCTCCTTTCTGGGACACATCATATCGGCTGAAGGCATAAAAACTGAAGAAGCCAAGGTAGCAGCTATACGAACTTACCCCGTTAACCTGCAACCTGAAGGAGCTACAGCACTTCCTAGGTCTGGCTGGTTGGTACCACTGTTTCTTCCCTCACTTCTCAGAGTGTGCCGCTCTTTTACACGCTCTGAAGAAGAAAGGAGCCAAGTGGGTATGGACTTCTGCATGCCAGTCAGCCTTTGAGGATCTGAGAACAGCTCTTCAAGACACACCGGTTTTCACAGCTCCAGACTTCGGCCGCCCCTTCAAGGTGCAGTACACACCCAAGATCATGAAGATGGGGAACATGTGATCGCCTACGCCTCCCGGCTGCTACATGGGGCTGAAAGCAGGTATTCAGCATCAGAGAGTGTCTCGCTGTGGTACAGGTGGTGGAGAAATGGCGTCAATACCTAGAGGGTAAAGCATTCACCGTCATCACAGACCACGCTGCTTTGACTTGGGTTTTTAACCAGCCAAACCCCTCCTCATGCCTAACTTGATGGGTACTTAGGCTACAAGCATTTGAGTTCATAGTTCAGTACCGGTAAGGGCAATGCAACACAGTTCCTGATTCTCTGTCACGGCGCTGGGAGGAAGAGACTATGAATGCCCATCTAGCAGTGCACCGAGGCAATGATCTGCAGTGGGGTCTGCCCTGCGACTCGGAGGAGCTGGAGAAGGCAGAGAAGTCAGATGAGACACTGCATACACTGTGGAAAGAGGCAAGATTAGATCCTGACGTTAAAAAAAATTCATTATTACATAATAAACCAATTTCTTTATGGTCAGATCCCCAAACAGGATGGGTGTAGTCTACTCCAGCTGGTCATCCCAACATCTCTGCGACCTCAATATATGCAGTACGCCCACAACAACCCTCTCAGTGGTCATCAAGGGTGAATGAAGACTCTGCGGAGGCTGCTGGAGGTCGCCTACTGGCCAGAAATACGCAGAGATGTCTGGGAACATTGTAAAAACTGCATGACCTGTCAGAAATACAAACCCCATATAAGCAAGCTGGCAGGTCTATTACAAAGCTCACCTGTGGTGGAACCTGGTTTTATGTTGGGGGTGGATCTCATGGGTCCTTTTCGACTTTCATCCCGGCTCAACGAACATCTGCTGGTTATGGTTGTGGATTACTGCAGCAAGTGGGTTGAGATGTTTCCTTTAAGAACAGCAAAAGCTCACAACATAGCCAACATTTTAACTAGAGAAATTTTCACATGGTGGGGCACTCCTGCTTACCTGGTTTCTGATAGTGGTCTGCAGTTCACTTCCCAGCTGCTCAACACCATCTGTCGGCACTGGGGCGTAACCCAGAAGCTCACCACTGCATACCATCTCCAGACCAACATCACAGAACGGACTAACCGGACATTAAAGTTCATGATCGCAGCATTCTTCAAAGATCTCTTATTTCATGAGATTGATCCAAGATGGTGGCGCGGCGGTAGCACGCAGCGGCCACTCCGGAGCCAAAATGGTGCTACATTGTTTATGTCGTGTCGTAGCGCTTTTATTTTGCAAAGTTTATGAACACCGGCTCAAACGGTGCTCACACTTACCACCGCCAGAAACTATTTGCATATTTCATTCAAGATGAGCTGCGGGAGAAGCTACGCGACCTCGGCTTGCTTCGGGAACCAGGCCTCCAGTCCTCGGCGTTGCCTGATGCCAGTGGCCGGAGGAGGGGACATCGTAAGCGGTGCGCGAGGAAGCAGAAACGCGGCAAGCGGGCGGGAGTCTGTGCTAGGCTAAAAACCCTAGCCGGCCGGCTCTTCCGTCCATCATCTTATCTAACGTCTGCTCCCTGGAAAATAAACTGGACTACATCCGACTGCAACAGGCTACACAGCGTGAGGTGAGGGACTGCTGTGTCTTTGTTTTCACGGAGACATGGCTCAGCGACAGAGTTCCTGACACCGGCATTCAGCTAGACGGACTAGCCTCGTTTCGCGCCGACAGAAACGCAGCTCTGTGCGGTAAGACTCGCGGCGGTGGCTTGTGTGTCTACATCAACACGAAATGGTGTAAGAACTCTGTGCTAGTTTCTTGCTTTTGCTCAGCGCTGGTGGAGATTGTGACTGTTAGATGTAGACCTTTTTATTTGCCGCGGGAATTCACCACCGTTTTCATTATCGGAGTGTACATTCCACCTAGCGCTAATGCTAAGGAAGCGTTATGGGAACTGTATGCTAAGATCAGTAATCTGCAGAACACACACCTGGATGGACTGTTTATTGTTGCTGGAGATTTCAACCATGCAAATCTCAAGTCAGTGCTTCCTAAATTCCATCAGTATGTGGACTTTGCAACGAGAGGGGAAAACGCGCTGGATCTTGTTTACACAAACATCCCCGGCGCATATCGGGCAGAGCCCCGCCCCCACCTCGGCTACTCAGACCACATCTCTGTTATGCTAATTCCAGCATACAGACCACTTGTCAGGCGTTCAAAACCGGTTCTGAAGCAGGTGAAAACCTGGCCAGCAGGAGCCATCTCTGCTCTTCAGGACTGTTTCGAGAACACTGACTGGAACATGTTTAGGGAGGCTGCAACTTACGGCGACTACACTGACTCGGAGGAGTACACGTCATCAGTGACCAGCTACATCAACAAGTGCACCGATGACGTCACTGACTCCAAGAATATCGTTTCACGACCCAACCAGAAACCGTGGATTACTGCGGAGGTGCGTGCACTACTGAGAACCAGAGACTCTGCTTTCAAAGCGGGGGACAAGGTGGCCCTAAGAACAGCAAGGGCCAAACTGTCCCGAGCCATCAGAGAGGCGAAGCGCGCACACGCCCAGAGAATCCACAAGCACTTCAGGGACAGCGGTGACACACGGCATATGTGGCAGGGTATACAAGCCATCACCAACTACAGGACTTCATCACCTACCTGTGACAGTGACGGCTCCCTTCCAGATGCGCTGAATAACTTCTACGCACGGTTCGACAGGCAGAACGACGTGATGCCGAGGAAGACTATCCCTCCGCCGAACGACCAGGTGCTGTGTCTCACCACGGCTGATGTGAGGAAAACTCTACGCAGAGTCAACCCACGTAAAGCTGCTGGACCAGACAACATCACAGGCAGAGTGCTCAGAGAATGTGCAGAACAGCTAGCAGGTGTTCTCACCGACATATTCAACATCTCTCTGAGCAGCGCCGTCGTTCCCACATGCTTTAAATCTACCACCATCGTCCCTGTGCCGAAGAAGTCTTCTGTGTCCTGTCTCAATGACTACCGCCCTGTTGCACTCACACCCATCATCACGAAGTGCTTCGAGCGGCTCGTCATGAGACACATAAAGACCCTGCTACCCCCCTCACTAGACCCCCTGCAGTTCGCGTATCGTCCAAACCGTTCAACGGACGATGCCATCTCCACCACACTCCACCTGGCACTGTCACATCTTGAAAAGAAAGACACATACGTCAGAATGCTGTACATAGACTTCAGCTCAGCATTCAACACAATCATCCCCCAACACCTGATCGGGAAGCTGAGCTTGTTGGGCCTGAACACCTCCCTCTGTAACTGGATCCTGGACTTTCTGACCGAGAGACCTCAAGCAGTCCGGAT
>JAAGKR010003573.1:0-13259 GCA_011419295.1 Clarias macrocephalus
TTAACTCGCTCCGAGCTGCCTGATGAAAACCACGGCTCACCAGCCAGTCATCTTTGTCTTAAAGAAACCACAGAAACCGTTTATTGTAAGTGTGACAACATGCACGTGTCTGTGTGTATCCGTGTGTCTGCGTCTGTGTGTGAGTGTGTGTGTGTGCGCGCGAGCGCGCTGGCACGACGGCGTACATCCTGCCGTATGGTAAGTGACTTCACCAAACATGGAGTTTCTGAGGTCAGGACTTTGTTGTTTATTTTCTTCTGAATTTGTCAAAAAAGACCCTGTGTTGCTAATATACAGTTCAAGGTGTGAGCACACACACACACATTTGTACTCAGTTAAAGAGAAAAACGTACGCTCCAAACAGGAAGTTCACAAAGTTAAACTGAATTAGTAAAAGTACAACACACTTTTGTTTCTCAGAGGCTGAATATTTCTCTTCGTCGTTCGAAATTTCCACTTCTCATTCTGAAGTGATGCAACTATTGAGACTTGGAGCAGGCGGGACAATTATCCCCGTCATGCCGTTACAGGACAATAATCAATGACACGGTGGTGTAATAAAACAGAGCTATGGTTACCACTTCAAAGTTGATCGATTTTTCAGTCATTACATGTTTTTTTTTTTTATCTATGTTGTGAAACCGCACCGGTGTTCCGGCACCGTGTAATTCCTGTTCTTACTTACATAATAGCAACCAAAAAACAAATACAAAACAAGCAGCTTGTTAACAAGAAACTACAGAAATATCCTGATGTCTGAAATGTCTGACTCTTACACAGTCCTGACATTGGAGACTCCTTACATAAATGTCTCCTTCACCAATTCACTCACACATACACTCACTCGTTCATTCTCTATAGCTCTTATCCTGCCTCTGGACAATATCTCAGGGGACTCAGGGCACTAGGCAGGGCACATCGTGCACAAGGGAACTAGAACTACTAACACTACTAACACTAATGGGAAATTTAAAATGTTTTATATTTTATATGGGAGATTGTATATACATTTGGCACATTCGAGCTCCATGGTGAATAGAGGTGAAAGACCACACCGCACTGTGTCATCGCCGTGCCATCTTTACCACTTCATCGTTTATGCATCCATGTGGAGCATCTGCTGTGAGTCTCTATGAATGAGCTGTGGACCATTAAGATAACAGAATTACTTTTGCAACAAAGATCATATTCTAATGTTTCTTTGCCGCTGGATTCTTATGGAAAATCCAGAACCTTCCCACACTGGCCACATTGTAATTCATCAGGATATTGAAAGCATCTCTGTTAAAAAATAAATTAAATACATTTTAATTGATACAAAACCATTATCATGTAAGAGGCCTGAAGACCCATTTGAGCACACAATTTAAACTCACACCATTCTGGCTGTCTGCTCCACCTACAGTACCTCCATGAGTAGGTCAGGAATTGAGCTGCACTGGGTGGTTTTTTGGAGGTACAGTATAGAAAGCACCCAAGAACTTGACTAAAATAGTTCAGTGTTGGTGATAAGGCCATCAGGCGCTCTCGTTGACCCTACTGCTCAGCGATCGCGGCTGTAATTAAGCTCCAGGCTAGCAACTCGATGCCGATGTGACGCACTAGCGGGTCGCCTGAAGGAGTGGAGGTCGGAAAAAGAAACAGGAGCCTCGCTGGCTCTGCGGCCGCGCTCTCCGGCAGCTGCCAAAGCCGAGGCCAGCCCGCTAATTCTACCAAATGAGAGCCCTTATTCACGGCATCCTTATGCACACAGACACAAGTCATAAAAAAAGAAAGAAGGGCTAAAAAGAAGCACGACGATGGCTCCTCTCTGACGAAAGAGAATATCACATTATATCAGTCATTTATTGATACGAAAGCCTCAATTAGGATGTCAGTGGTACGGACACAGACAAGTCGTAAATCTATCAGAGCACAAATGTAGTGGAATATCATCCATCCATCCATCCATCCATCTGGGAACAACCTTTTCCTCTAAGGTTGGTGTGCAGATTTGTGAAGTGAAATACAAATTGTTCTCATTGCTAACTCACTGGTGACTAATTACTTGTCCAATAAGGCATGGACCTAATTATAAACCAGGAAGGATTAACAAGATTGCATCATCATCATCATCACCATCATCATCATCATCATCATCATCATCATCATCATGCAGATACAGTCCCATGCTTAAGTATTTAACTAACAAAGCACTATCTAATTTTAACAATTCCCCTCAGTTTAGCTGAACTCTTGGGGATTTATTAAACCTGGGTTCTGGGATCTGAAAAGTAGTTGCATCTGCAGTCTCATTTAGAAGTATATTTGTTAGGTAATGAATTATTAAATGACCTTTTTCAAATATTTATAAATATGTAAATATTTTGCCAAAATATCTGTACTATAAGGCTTAATGTAAAGAGAAAAGAAAATGCATTATGTTATTGCATAAACAAAAAAGTTAATGCATAAACAAACAGTCATAAACAAACTAGCAAAAAAGTATAAAATGTACAATAATAGCGGGCCCAAAGCAGAACCTTGAGGGTTACCATTCTGCTAGAGGGCACTGGGCACTAACCCCCCAATCATTAAGACAGTTTGGTCAAATTTTATAGCTTGCATTTTTTTTAACCAGTAAGTTCTGAATTAGTGCTGCCACACTAGTATCTAACTCGCACGATGCTCGATACATCAAACCCGATTTTGCACACGCAACCCGCTGTCCGTTTCCCACCTGACGTTTCTGTGACTGAGCTCCATCTATCAGGACTTAAGCACTTTTCCAACACTACATCGACCTTGAGGGTTTGACATTGATTTCCTGTGGTGTCACGCTGAAAGGGGTCGTTGGCACACGGCCTTTGGCGTGGCGCGCATCGGGAACGGATTTGAGAATTCCCAGGCCTTGCTGTTGATGGATCACCTTCGTCTGCACCGCATCCATCCTCACCTGCCTCAGAGGAGGTGGCACCTGTGCCAAATTTATCATAATGCACACGAGTGACGCATCAACCGCGGGAAGACGAAAAGGCGAGGAATTCCTAAATAAAGAACGTCTCGGAGGACGGCTTCCTGTATTCACTTGCATCCATATGGAGACTTAACCTGGAGGGAGGAAAAAAAGGCATCTGTATGTTTATGTGCTGTAATATAGGATTTAAACGGAGCAGTATATTCCGGAGTACGTCTTACTGGATATTATAACTTAATCCATGTGAAACTGGAGCTTAAGTTAAAAAAATTCTTTAATATTAATTTGTTTTTTTTGTAATTTATTGCGATATATTTGAGAATTCCTGAATATATTATTACATCTTTGTGTGTGTGTGTGTGTGTGTGTGTGTGTGTGTGTGTGTGTGTGTGTGTGTGTGTGTGTGTGTGTGTGTGCATATCCTTATGTCCCATCCTGTATGAAGGACGTCTGTCCTGAGTGGAGAAGGCATTCATAAGCATGAGTTTTATAGGATGGAAAAGAAGGTCGTATGACATTGAGTACATGCTAATTTAATTAATTGCCCACAGTTCCCTGGAAAAAGGTTTTATAGACAGTTTAAGGAAAGACAGAAGAGAGAAAGACAGAGAGAGCGAGAGAGAGAGAGAGAGAGAGAGAGAGAGAGAGAGAGAGAGAGAGAGAGACTTGGAGGCAGGGATGGAGGGCAGAGGAGGAACGTCTGTTATTCTTATTGCCCTGCGGAGCAATGCCTCACACAAAGGTCCAACTTTTCTTTCTGCCTCAGGAGGAGCCAAGTGCAAAATTAACAGCCTGTGAAGATATGAAGAGAGAGAGAGAGAGAGAGAGAGAGAGAGAGATGCCTGTCAAGAGGTTCATGATCTGTCCTTTTCTTTATTTTCTCATTCCCTCACCTGCACCGAGGAGACTCGGGTATTGTCTTTACAGCGATCCTGAGCGATTAAAAGCAGAGGCCACAACGCCAGGCCTCCAAACCACAAAGCAAAAGAGGAGTTGGAGCGCTCCACGTCTTGCTTTCTCCTCCCTTTAAAAGCACAATGCCCTCTTTCAGCCTTTGCCCAACCCACCATGAACTCAAACCAGCTCCACGACGCCTCCCCAGCCCATTAACCCCGACCGCTAAAGAGCTTAACACCACACAGCACCCGTGATTTTATTTATTTATTCATTTATTTATTTATTTATTCATTTTGCAACACCAACACTCACGACGCTGAGGTCTCCATATGAGTGACGGTGACTGTAAGCAAGTGAAATAATTAAACAACGGTACTCGCTATGCTCTTTATAAGCACCGTTTGGAGGGAAATGAACATGCCTGCACTCTGGAATGAGCATTATGTAACCTACGGCGAAGTTTTGAAATCCTTTATTTCTATATTTTGCATTACAGAGGCCATTATTTTCATCAGCTGTTAATAGTTCAAGCCTCACATTTAGCTGTTCACCCAAACAGAGCTGGTTGGAGGATATATAGGTTGGACGTACAGTAAGACCAAAATTTTGTTTTGTTCCCACTATGTTAATGTGGGAACAACAATGTCTGCCCTCTCTAGATTTCACAGAGACACTTAGATCAGGGTTACATCTACACAGGAAAAGGTTACATCTAATCATTGTTGCTGTACTAGTTGTTGAATAAATGAAGCGTTATTGTCAAAACATGCTTAAGAATGTATTTCATATATATATATATATATATATATATATATATATATATATATTTTTTTTTTTTTTTTTTTTTTTTACTTAGTTTTGACAGCTGATGGTTTTGTCCATATGGAAATCATACTTTGCCAATATACAGTATGCTTGCATGTATGTGTACTGTATGTATACACTTATACTGTGTAATATACAGTACTGTAGCTATTAAAAATATTTACTATTTCCCTAAAAAAAAGGATTAAAAAATTACTTTGAAAAATAAAATAATAATAATAAAATACCAATGACATTTTAAATCAAATTAACAATTATTATCAAGTATATACCAATAAACTGGTGACAGGATCACGTGCACCTGAGGCTCACCCACAGCCGCAGGACCAAATGTCGTCCGGTCTGATCCCAGCAGGCAAAGAGCTCAATGCCCCTGACCCGCCTCGCAACTTTTCAGATTTTTAAAGAAAAGATCAAATTCTGTACTATTGTACGTCATGTATTGAGCCAAGTTTATTTATTTATTTTTTTTTTAGGAAACAAAGACAAACATGAGTTTGTTGTTATTGTTGGTGTCCTCATGATAATACATTTGTGCATTGGAAAAACACACACTTTAAATTCTTGTCTAATTTTCGAGAATTAAAAAATATATATATATATTCTTGGTGTTTCATGCATTGTTTTAGAAAGTAAGTTTAAAAAAGTCGTGATCATTTAGAATCCACAGTCTCATTGTGTGTGATTCTGCATATTAAAATGTTATCATCACAATAATCATTAAAAACAGTGACTAATGAATAATCATAATTTGATTAATTCACCAGAACTGAAATACACCCAAACACACACACACACACACCCACACACAGGATTGGTCTTTACACCCAACTTGCACTTGAGATCCCAGCCAAGCCCCTCACCTCAAATCCTTCTCCTTTACGCCAAGACATTCGTCATGCTCTCCGCCGCTCGGCTACCTGAGCCTCTCTTCCTCTCTCGGCCACATCACGGTGTGTGGCCTGCTGGAAAAGCTTGTCATGTTTGAGTGCGTGTGTGAGTGTTTGAAAAAACAAAACCTTCAGTGAGCTCACCAAGTCAGCGGTCCTGCAATGCATCTGTGATGCGTCACGCAGACGAACACACAGACGGAGACGTTTGTCCAGTGTTTAGTCGCATTACATCACGAAGGAAGCACAGCGTTGTGGAGTAGAACAGCGAGGTCGGGGAACAGTGAGGAAGTGACCCCATGTTGTTTTATGAAGTTAAGCATGGCACACTGAGATGACCTCATTCTGTTAGGAGCGAGGACAAACCAAATGTTCTGTTAAAATCATATCGATGCTGCTAATAAAGCTGTGTACTGGGAACAGATAACCATCTTCAGGATGTATGAATTCAATAATGCATCGGATTAAAAACAACACCTTTGGTTTTTATTGCTGATTTATTTTGCAAATGAGGTTTATTATTATTATTATTATTATTATTATTATTATTTGTGATTTAATCACAACAAATTATGAGGACGATGATTTTAAGCACGGTGCAGTGATGAGCCACAGTAAAAGATTTAAATGTTGTAAAGAACGATGTATGTCCAACAATGGAGAAGTTGTTCGGAGCCCACTGCAGTCGTTCCTGTGGACATTCAGCAAGTGGAACGCCTGAGCTTGGAAACCTCGATGGGTAACTCGTCACCACTTTAGACGCATCTGTCTGTGTGAACTGTACACACCGTCATATACCAACGCCGCTTGCATGTCACAGGAACTCAGTTGGGAGTTATCGCCACGACCCGCGTACAGTCCTGACTGCGCTCCAAGCCATTTCCACACGTTAAGGGTGTTCCAGACAGGCAGTCCAATCATGGCTCAAGTGAACTGAGGAAACGTTCTACCTTGATGTTGTCCAATCACTAACAACTGAAACACTGGGATAAGTGCATTAGTGTGGCAGGGGATTATATAGAGAAATAAAGTTTTTACTTTCATAATGATAATGCATTATGATATTCTGCACAATCAAAAGTCCAGCTTTGACTTGAACGCCCCTCAAAAATCTGATATCGTCAAATATACATTCGATAATTTTATACTCTCATAGCAATGAGAATATATGCTTTTGTATTATTCTTCCACACATTTTGTAATTAATTAATAACATTTCATAAAAGTAGTTCAATAATATGAATTATTAATACACATTTCTTTTAATTAGCTGTGTAGATCCATTCTGCAACAGCACAGTGCCTTAGTCATAAAGGAATCAAACACATTCAGTAATCATTTCAATAACGGCTTAAACAGCTAATAATCAGTTGAGAGTGATGAGAGCGAGAGGGTGATTAGATGTAACTGTTACACTTGTAAAAATAAAAACAGTAAAAATAGATGTCCTGAGTCATTCGTGGCCTGAACCCGAGGCCGTAAAACAGTACGATGTAGGAGGTTGTGTGTGTAAGTAATAATGAAAATGAAATTCTGTCTTTTTTCATCTGGCTGCGTCTCTCCGTGTCGTTCCTCCCACACACACACACACACACACACACACACACACACACACACACACAGCACTCGCAGTGGAGTTATTTGAGCTGCAGCTCTCAGGGGCCTACTCCACGACTTCCAGCTCCAGCGGTGTATTGATTAGATATCAGGCCTTAATTGGGCTGCGATCTCCTTGGCCCGGAGATGTATGATGGAGATGACAGGAAATGGATACTGCTCTGATGGTTGTAAATAGCCTAGTTGAACAAAATGTGTGTTCCTTTGGATTGGCTGCCAAATTCTTCTCTCCCCCCCCTCCCCCCCCACACACACACACACACACCCCACCCCTCTTTCTCTTTCCCATTTTTTTTTTTTTTTTTTTACACTCTCTTTATGGCCAAAAGATTGTGAAACGCTAACCCTCACACCCAAATGCTCTTACTGAACATCATCTTCCAGATTTAGCAATAGACGCTGTTTACACTTGTGTGCTTCTTGCTTTGTGGAAACAATCTGTTTGGTAAAGATTATATATGAGGAGAATATAACAGTACATGTGTGATGGAGCGATGCGCACATACAGACCCTTTTAGGGCCATGATTACATCACAGTACTAGCTGGAGGCGAAACAATGGAAAGTTGGAGCAAATCAAGTCTCCTCGGGGCTAATCAGCTACTGAGAATAATATCTCACAACGTTGTGGCAGAATAGGAGGAGTACTAGCTCTCACTTGAAGTTTTACTGCATGAATGATCAAGTACAAGACTTGAAATACAGTGATTGAACAGATAAGTTGGAGTTTCTCAGACGTAAGTAATTTGTGGTGTAAAACAGTACAGATGCACATTAAGTGAAAAACAAAAACAAAAAAAAAAACTCATGGTCAAGGAGATGATAAAATGTATCAGATAAAATGATATTTTAATCAGACATTGTGTTAAAATACAACGTAAAAAATGTAACAAACGTTTCAGGGAGTCATTTCGCCTCCAGCCCAGCCAAGCTCCGCCCACCATCAACATCGACACTTTTATCCACTGCATGTAGACGTTGAACCATCTGCTATGCGGCATCAGTACAATAATGAAGACAGAACGCTCAGAGAATACCTGTTGCTTTGTCTATTCATTTGTTTCACGGCCGTATTGGACTGTAAACTCTGTCTCACCGTCAGAGCAGCTTTGCAGGACGGACATTTTGTCTCATCGTGCTCCCGGACTGATTCATTTCTGAGTCGTTTCTCCCGTATAACCCCCACCCCCCCCCCCACACACACACAAATACAATATACCAGACTTTGTACATTTTATACATTCACTAACACACTGTAAATATTGTATATAATTGTATTTATTGGTACCTGGTGCACTGCAGCGTCTATTTTTTGTACAATACACGTGAGCTACTTCTGCGATTTGTTTGCTTCTATGAATGTTTATAGATCCACGGTCCATTCATATCTGAGGAAATTCATACCTCGAATGTTCATAAGTAGAGGACCTACTGTAAATTTGTTTTATCTGGAATCTAGGGAAAGACACAATTACATTCTGGATAGGTACAGTAGGTGCTACTTTTCATTTAGTTTATTTACTACAGTAATAACAATATTTTTATTATCCCCTAAACTCGCCTTTTTTTTTTTTTTTTGGGTTCCCAGCCAGAGTTATATAATGGTTCCAGGCAAACATCGTCAGGATGGTTTGATTATTTTAGTCTCCTCAGAGATATGCTGTACGAGTGTGAAGGAGAGGAAGCTCATTTTCCTCATGAGGACCACGTTTATTGTCCAGATGGTACACGATGTGCTTCTATTCCCATTAAACCATCAGCTATAGGACAAGATAGAGTCATCGTCCTGCTGTATATCTATTGTGCACAAAGTCAGGAACCCTGTATCATATTATATGTATAAATGTGTATATACGTATATCCTAAGCAGCTGTTCAAAGCCGCTGAGAGGTAATAGATCAAGGTCCTTGCAGAAGTCGTCAGTGTAGGTGTGGGACAGGTGTGTTACTGCTGTCCGAGTCCACCGGACAGAAGTACTTGTCCTGCTGGAGGACAGAGTCACAGGCTCACTTAGAAGAGACATTTGGAAACATGCTTCCCAGACGGCCGAGCCAGTCAGTCCGTGAGTGCCGGCAGGAGGACTAGAGAGCAGGGTGCTTGCCAGTAGAGTTCAGTTCCTGAAAGTGTCTTGCCTCCGATCTCAGTCCTGAACCCTCAGCATGTTGGCTTCAGCATTGTGGGATTGAAGAAGCAAAGAGCTGTCTGTAACATTCCTGAAGCAGCACAAACAGCACCGACATGGCTTTTGTGGCTCCTGTGGCTCTTGGTGCAGTAGTGAGCTTGAGTTCTGGACGCAAGCTGGGGTCTGAGAGGCATCAGTTGCATCCCATGATTATCTCAGAATTGATGATGCTGAAAGGCCTGAGAAAGATGGAGGCTTCCAGGAACATCAATCATTCTTGTGTTTTCAACAGTTGCAGAGATTTTCCAGATTATTATATCATCCAATGTTCAAACAACAGCTGTGGGTTTTAACCATTTTTTAATTATTGAGTGATATCGTCTTCAGTTTGCTGTTCAGGTGGCCACTTTCTTGATCATTTTCTTCTAACAGCAGGGCATGCTGATTTTATTAATTAGCCATCACCTCTCGTTCAGTACACACATCCAGAGCTGTTATTCATTCCATAGTGATCCGCTGCTCTCTGGATGCAAGACCACTACATTAAAGACCTGACCTACTTCTGTGAGTGAACTCAGAGACCAGGCCTTAACGGCACTCCTGCATCACGTCTGGTTCTCGTTTTCATTTTGTCCTCCTCTTCTGGAAAAGAGCACATTCCTCTCTCAACACCCACAACACTGAACCCAGGACCTTGATTGATGCCTAAACAGACAGTCTATTTTATTTATTTATTTATTTTTTGCCCTCTGGAAACACCATGTTATGGATTTGATTCATATTTGCATTATACAAGCACTTCTCCATGTCATTTCAGAATTTTATTCAGTACTCTTTAGGAACCAAGCCACCGTCGGCACTGGGAATATGGCCGTATGGTTGTGTGAAGTGTGGCAGCCTGATGGTACGGAGTCGTGCCCATGTTCCTACTCCTGCTTGACAGGAAAATGGCCATGAATTGATAGTCCATGTCTGGAATGAACACCTGACAATGCTGTTAGGCCCTGGTGTCACTTTGGGTTACACGCTGAAGCCTAGCACTAACATCCAAACCACAGGATCTTCCTACTGTGATACCCTTTTTCTTGGATTAATTTTTTATTTTGTGCTTTCCATTTCACCAACACTTCATATAATTTAAGTCAGGGCCTCCATTCGCCCTGATTCAACTCCACATTTATTGAAGAGGCTATTTTTTGCTCTACAACAAGACCTTTGTTTTGACGACACACTAAGGGGAAAGATGGATCATCCTTATGGAGCAGTTTGAGAGTAACTGGGCTGCAGTTTTGCCATTCAGAGTCTTTAATCAGGCTAAATTTGGAATGAGGTTAAAGGGCATAATGAGGTCTTTAATTTGGATGAAGTGTCTAGAACATAGAGCCCTTTTTATTCATACAACTATTGATTAGGGGATTTTTTTCTCAGATTTATTAGATTTTTCAGATTTAATACCAGAAGTCTTTTTTTTTTCTTTTTATTTGCATTCTTTAAGACTGATATAGAAAGAGAATAAAAACACTCTTCTAACTTTTGACTTTTCCACCCCTCTGTCTCTGTGTCACCACATCAGGTTATTCGATCCAAAATGCTACTGGCAAAGGTTTTCCACCGGATGCAGTTCCTGCCACAACCCACCCATTTCTCCAGGCTTGGGGTTGGCACTGGGGATGGCGGAGTATCCTACAGCAAGCCAATACATTTTGGAACAAAGCGTAGGTTTTTCTTTTTTTTTTTGGTATTTGGCCCCTGTACACCACCATATTGAATTTCAAATGAAACTCAAAAAGAAACAAAGAAATGAAAATGACGAAGACTTTTAAGCTTTAATTCAATTTGACGATTTGACAAACCTGTGGCATTAACCAAACCAAATCAGCCATTTTTCATACACACATTTCTCATTTGTGGCGGGGCGGGAGGGGGGGGGTCTGTCTGTAGCAACCTGGCGGTGGTAGGGCTCGAATCCCTGACCCTCTGATCAAAGCGCCTCAACCATCTGAACCACCACCATCCCAAAAAAGCCAATCAAAACATAATATATAAATAATAAATAATGTGAAATCAAAAGTTGAAAAAAAAATGAGTCTGGGTGGAGGGAACCAACAGAATGTAAAGTCTGTCTTGGAGATTTCTTACAGTCATAACTACAGTATACCACTGACCCCCCTCGAGTGCTGATACTGGAGACTCATTCCAGAAATGTAAAATAAACTTTTTAAATGTCTTTACTGAAAACCTTATCTTTTAAATAATTTTGATAAGCCACTTATCTGGCGTGAATGAGGGGTTACAATAAAGTTCAATAAAGTGTTAGAATAAACTAATTAATACAAATGCGATTAGCGAATTCGGATGCATCAGAGCTGCTGTTATAGAAAAATTAATTAACACCCTCTGACCAATCAAAAAGACTTCTCTAGAGACACAAATACACCAACATGACCACAGGTGGCGTCCACTGGAAACATTCGAGAACAAAATGCTAGAATATAGTTTGGAAACGCTTGTAGATCAGCGGCATCCAAGTGGATCGAAAAGGGGCTGGTGTGGATGCAGGCTTCCTTCCATCCCAACCAAGCAGGCGGCAAACCTGATTCCACTTTTTCATTCATTCCTGGTCTTTCAGCAAACTATCAGGTGTGGCTTCTGTTTGGTTGGAATGAAAGCCTGCACGCAGACCAGCTCTTTCTGGATCCAGTTTGACACCCGTTCTGTCAAACCCAGTCTCGTCCAGAGTTTTATCAGAAAGACGAAGATGTACTGCTCAGACTCCAAAAACACTCCATCTCCACTATGAGACATCATACTGCACGAGGACGTGTAAAGCTGCCAGTGAAATTTGTCCGCTTGTCTTTACTAATAAAGTCGCCGCGAGACGAATTTTGAAATCGTATGGAAAACTTGACGGATAAATTCCAACCAAATGGAAGTATCAGTGAGTGATGTTTTACTCCGCAGCAGCATAATAACCTGAAACCCACTCCTATGGAGAACTGGCTTACAAACTCAGTGACCTGACCTGACCCCAAATAATCTGTTTTAGTTACAGAAACCAGTCTGAAACCAATTGGATCAGAGAGCGCAGTAAGGAAAAGCATTCATTATATAATAATAACAACAGTCACTCATTTGTTACCAGATATTAAGCAGATTAAACATTTATTCATGTTATTATGTCTAGCTGTAAAACAGGCTTGCTCTTAGACGCTTTAGGAGACCTCTACGTCTAGTCTCCTACGTCTCCAGTGCCATCATATACTGTAATAGCTACCAGTCAGGAAAGGTGAAGTCTAAGACGTGCTTCCTTTAAGATACAAACTGCTGCTCGTGAGCCATCAATACACTCAAAGAAAAGTGAGCTCAAAGAGTGCTAGAGCCTGTGATTGACAGTGGAGAGAGAGAGAGTTTGCACCACCCACCTAGAGATCATGGTCAGGACTCCCAGTCACTGGAGCCTTTCATCCACATTGGAAACATAAGTGTGGCTGCCTCTGAGCTCCCATGATCACCATTAACTCAAGTCTAAAGTCAAATTCCCAGCTAAACTCACATTGCAAGCAGTGATATAGAAACCTAAACCACGTGGACAACCTGAGTAGAAGTTCAGGTCTGTGGCGTTTGCTGGCAAAATGTGCCGGCCGAGGCAGAAGTGTCTGAACGTCGGCCGTCTCAGCAGTCTTCCCAGGGAGAGACTAATTGACTGTATTGTCTTAGGCCAGGTCCCATCAGACTAGCTGTAGATTGATGGTGATGACTAGCACCCCCTCATCAGTCTATCCTGCACTAATGAGAAAGTGTTTAATGGAGGGCCGGCTGGGGTTTGACACGGAGGTGGAGGAGACGTCAGCGGACATTGACATTGAGTTCCAAACTGGACAGGAGTTTCACCAGAACTCTGCGAATGATGGACACTGACAAATGCTCTCAACCCGGGGGGGGGGCGCCCCCCC